>JBBPSI010000102.1:0-89201 GCA_038093515.1 Butyriboletus loyo
TTGAGCTATCCTCATTACACCTCGCCAGTACTTGTGTAGCACTGCGACAGTCGCGGAACCCTGTGTGACTTGATAACTCCGTTGTCTCGTAACACTTGGTTAAAGCTTCTGATACACACCCGGTTCCCAGGGCAGGGATAGTCTCGTTTCCACGCACATACCAGTACGCTACCACTTGAAGGGGCAGCTTTTCCGCTTAGGAAACCATACCCGGAATCCAGGGTTAAGGATCGTCACTGGGCGTTCGCCAGTTTTCATTTTCGTTTTACCCCCGCGCCTTTAGGGGAGCTCCTCGGAAGAGCAGTCTTTGTGTCTCGGAGTAGCACCTGTAAAATTCATTCTCAGACGCTCCCTTTGGAGTTGTTAGTCCGCGTCAGGGTCGAGCCTGATTTGCGAAGTGCGACATAGGGACCCCCAAATCCCTGTGGCTGAGCAATTCTCCGAGTAGTCCCTGTGGTAACACGGGAGGTAGAAGAAAAAACCCTTCATCATTTGTCAATTAGTCATAGTAAAATCTTTACCCGTTTCGGTTCATTACCGAACCAGACTTCGTCGGAGATACTACCTCCGTTCGAAAAAATATTTCCTTCGTTCTACTTGCTGTAGAATTCCCCAGAGTTCCTTTGGAAGATAGGGGACAGTAAGGAAGTCTATATCTTGTAGCTTCTTTTTTTGTAATTGCCGAAGAAAACCGGTTCGTGCCGAAGAAAATTAAAAACTTGCCGATGAACTATTTTGGACTATTCATCTTTGCTACAATCGCCATCTACATCGTTTTCGTCACCACTCTCGTAATCGCGCTTAAAGTTTTTAACACAATCGTCGCGAAACAAACTCAACCTTACACCATCACCCTATCTTTTAACCGAAACAAATTCACCGCCAAACTTTCCTTCCCTACCGTACAGCATCCCCAAGGCGACGGTGAATTATCCGATCACGAGTGGGACCAACAAACTTGGAACTAGGTCAATCTGGGTTCTGAAACTTCGGAGGATTTCCCGATAGACGACGAGAAAAGAATGTCGGATCCAGGGCCTTCCCACACTCCACATGCCACCGCCACATTCGACGACCAAACCCTGCGCGCCCTCTTCGCGCAGTGGATGGAAAAAGATCAGCAAGGAGGAATTTCAAAGAAGGTTGCTGACCCAGGAGAATGGGACGGCGATCGGGAAAAGTTCCACCACTGGTGGACCTCCCTCAAGGTCTGGGTCTCCGTTAATAATTGGAAGACCGACAAACTCCGGACGGTGGCGGTTCTTAGCCGCATTAAGGGAAAGGGTCAGGACTTTTCCCAAATCCTCTTAGAAGACTACGTCACCGATGAGGAAAAATACATCGACCCCAACGATAGACCTAGGGGAAAAAGGGGAGACTTGGCATGGCCTGAATGGGACACCTTACAGGATACCATACGAAGCCACTTCCAGATTGACGTCTTGGCACATCAAGCGTTGATCAAATTAACGGCTTTCACCCAAGGCCAACAATTAATCGATGGGTTCCTCGAGAGGTTTAAGGTCCTCTATCGTCAATCGGAGTGTGAACCGAAGCACGCGGTCGAACTCCTCAAGCGTGCTGTAAAGTACGAAGTTTACAAGCAGGTCTGCTTGACCGTCGACGAAGATACGTTGACGGATTTCTCCCTCCTTACAGAGGAAATTCGGAGGACGGGCCGAGTATTCGAACAGATGCAGGCAGAAAGGGGAAACGGGCAAACCCGACAATGGCGCCCTTACTCCCAGCAGCCGCAGCGTAATTACCCGGCTCCAAAAGGACCCCCTCCCGGCTACACTGCTGTCGGGACTCAACCAGGGCGTGGCGCCCCGATGGATCTTAGCGCCCAGCAATCAGGTCCCGAAACTCGGACTTGTTTTGGCTGTGGCAACGTCGGGCACATCCGCCCCAATTGTCCTCAGAACCCCAACCGTCGGGACAAAGCCGGCTCCAACGCTCGCCCAAAAGTACGGCAGCAATGGATTCAGCAAGCCGACGGGACCTACGTACAAGGATGGGTTCCAGTCAACTCCGCGGAGGTAACCCCTCCAAACAATTATCAGTCAAGGCCTTTACCGGCACCACCTGTGGTTGGAGCACCACAACAAGGAGAAACCTCCCAGCGCGCCGCGTATATGGGAGAAGATGCTAGAGCTTACTGGGCGGACTTGTTCGCTTGCGAAGCAAAGGAAAAGGCCGCGCGGTCTTTAAAATAGAGAAGTCGCTTAGTGCAGGGGTGTCTAAGGGACGGAACAATTCTTCTTTTTCTTCTTTTCGAAATTCTTTCTCTTCACTATCCACATTTTCGGACTTTAGCGTAGACGAAAATGAACTTTTAGATAAGGAACCTGAGTTGTCGATTAGTTCTCTTCAACGACATGTATGCAGCGCCCTAGACCATGCTCCCTAACCGGGTCGCGAGAGCAAAAGTACAAATGAGGAAGAGATACTCTAGAACGTTCTGGAGTATGAAAGAAAGTGCGTCCGTGCGCGGGAAGTGATGACTAAGTAAGAACGGTTGTTACCGTTCAACAGGAACTAGCATAAGGCTAGGCGAATGTAAGAGTCCTAACGGTAGTGGAGAAAAGAAATAAAGTACTACCGTAACAAGGACCACCCTCTCGTCCCCCTCGCAACCCTCAGCGCACACGCGCCGCCGTCGTCACGCAACCCGAGTCAAAGCCCTCCCCACTCGTCGACTATCTGTCCGAGTTGAAAGGTCGAGGCACCCAACAAGAAGATGTCTTGAACGTCCTCAAGGCATGCTTCAACGAAGATGAAGAAAAGCTGCCCGTCGCAGCAACCAAGGTGGCCGAAGAATGGCCAAAGGATTTTTAGAAAGGAGGGAAGTTTCGACGTCTTCGCCTCCTCATGTAATCGCCCCTGTAGTTTTGTCAAACCCAAATGCGCAATCAATTCGAGTTCCTGTGTCATTATTCGCGCATGAAGGGGGTCAAATCGTCGACACATTCGCCCTGGTGGACAGCGGCGCAAGCGGATGCTTCATAGATCGCGATCTAGTGAAGCGAAAGAAACTGCCGATGGAACGGCTACCCAAGCCACTTAGTGCCCAGAACGTGGACGGGTCAAACAACCAAGGAGGAGTCATCAGACACAAGGTCACCATCTCCATCAGGATTGGAGAAACCGAGGAGGAACGGAGCTTCCTAGTCCTCAACATAGGAAGAGAAAACATGATCCTGGGATTACCGTGGCTACGAGAAGCCAACCCGGTAATAGATTGGGCCACCGGCCATATCGATCTCCCAGATCAAATCAAGAAGCCCCGACACGACTCCCCTCGGGCAATCGCTCAACGGTACCTGGTACGGTACCTTGACTTGGACCCAGACTCCAAGATCGCCAAGCTCTGGAAGAAGCGAGTAGACGCTTCAGCAAGGGAAGCTTACCCTGTTCGAAAAGCAACCATCGCGACTGAGATCGCCGCCCAAGTCGTCAAGGAGAAAGCAGTTCTCCCTACCCCGTTCAAGTCCTTTGCGGACGTTTTTGACAAAAAGAACACTGAGGAACTTCCCCCGTCCCGATCTTTCGATCACGCCATTGACCTCGACAAAGACTTTGTCCCGAAAGTCGCCAAGGTCTATCCCTTGAATCCGAAAGAGTCGGAAGCCTGCAAAGCTTTCGTCGAGGAACATCTCAAGTCGGGAAAGATCACCCCCTCGAAGTCTCCTCAGGCTGCCCCCTTCTTCTTCGTATCAAAGAAGGATGGCTCGCTACGCCCCTGTCAGGACTACAGGTACCTGAACTCACATACGGTCAAAAACGCCTACCCTCTCCCCCTCATCTCCGACCTCGTCGACCGTCTCAAAGGGTCCAAAATCTTCACAAAGATGGACATCCGCTGGGGATACAACAACGTCCTCATCAAGCCGAACGACCGCTGGAAAGCGGCCTTCATCACTCCCCAAGGGCTGTTCGAACCCACCGTGATGTTCTTCGGCCTTTGCAATTCCCCAGCAACCTTCCAGGCTTTGATGGACCATATCTTCGGCGACCTCATGGCAGAAGGATGGCTGATCATCTACATGGACGACCTGTTGATTCATTCCGCCACCCCCGCCGAACACGAGGCACGAACGATCCGTGTCCTGGAACGACTACGCGAACACAAGTTGTTCCTCAAACTGGAAAAGTGTTCGTTCGATGCCGAAGAAGTCGAATACCTCGGGATGATGGTCCGAGAAGGGCAGGTCAAGATGGACCCCACCAAGTTGAAAGCCATTCGCGAATGGAACCCCCCGACCTCGGTGAAGGCAGTTAGGTCCTTCATCGGGTTTTGCAATTTCTATCGCAGGTTCATACAGGACTTCTCTCACATCGCGAAGCCGCTGCACGACCTGACTAAGAAGAACTCCCCGTGGGCATGGACGCCGGCTTGCGAACAGGCGTTCCAAGCAATCAAACAGTCGTTCCTACGACAACCCGTTCTCTCTATGCCCGATGTCACGAAGCCGTTTGCCGTGATGACGGATGCCTCCCTCACTGCTACTGGAGCAGTGCTCATGCAGAAGGATGTCAACGGTGATTTACATCCTTGCGCCTACTTGTCTAAGACGCTCTCACCAGCAGAGCGCAACTATGATATCTATGATCGCGAGTTGCTCGCTGTCATCCATGCGTTGGAAGAATGGCGCCACTACCTGCGAGGTACTGGTCATCAAGTAGAGATTCTCACCGATCACAAGAATCTCACGTATTTCCGCCAACCCAACAAGTTGTCCCGCCGGCAAGCACGCTGGCTCATGTTCCTGCAGGATTTCGACCTGCACTTCCATCACATTCCGGGTACTCAGATGGGCCCGGCCGATGCCTTATCCCGCCGCGACGACGTTGACACTTCCGCCGACAACCAGGAAGTCACCCTCCTCCCAGAAAATCTCTTCGCTCGCAAGATCGACGTCGCCCTTGCCGAAAAGATTGCTGCCTCCACCCCCAGCGACCCTATGATTAAGCGCTGCATGCAAGCTCTTTACGAAGACTCCCCACTCTTCCCCAAAATGAACGCTGGGGATTGGGACTTTGATGGCAAAGAGTTATATTTCCGCAAGAAGCGCTACATCCCCGAGGCAGCACGGGTCGACCTCATCCGATCCCTACACGAAAGTCCCGCTGGCGGTCACGGTGGTATATTCCGCACCCAGAACATGGTGCAACGCGATTATTGGTGGCCAGGTATGGCTAATTTGGTCCGCCGCTTTGTCTCTGGCTGCGCTGTCTGTCAGGCGCATAAAGTTAATACCCATCCCACCGTCCCCCCTCTCACTCCTCTGGCCAGCGTGGCCTCTCGTCCCTTTGAACAGGTCTCGGTCGACCTTATCACCGGTCTCCCTCCGTCTTTGGGTTATGATTCAGTCATGGTCGTGGTAGACCATGGGCTTACGAAGGGGGTAATTTATTCCCCTTGCAACAAGGACATCGACGCGGCAGGAGTTGCCAAGTTGTTTTTCAAAACGGTTTTCCTTCGCTTTGGACTACACTCTCGCTGCATCTCTGATCGTGGCCCTCAGTTCGCCTCCGCCTTTGCCAGAGAACTCGCAAGGCTCCTGGACTATGACCTCGCCCTCTCCTCCGCGTACCACCCACAGACCGACGGAGAAACGGAACGAGTCAATCAGGAGCTGGAAACGTACCTCCGGATCTTCTGCGATGGTCACCCCGAACGATGGGCCGAACTCCTCCCCATGGCCGAATTCTCCCACAATTCCATGACACATTCATCAACCAATGTGACCCCGTTCTCCCTGATGGTCGGGTATGAACCGAGGTCTTATCCTCCAATCGGAAAGACGTTCCTCCCCGCCCTCGAGTCCAGACTCTCGGAACTCACGGGAGCCCGAACGGAGGCATTAGAAGCCCATGAGAAGGCACGGCGATTGATGAAGGAACGGATCTCGTCCAAGTTCCGTCCGTGGAAGACAGGAGATAAGGTTTGGCTCGAAGGGCGCAACCTTCGACTCAGGTACCCGTCCAAGAAGCTCGCCCCAAGACGGGAAGGACCGTTCGAGATCGCACAGGTTGTCTCCCCTGTGGCGTACAGACTCCGATTACCACCGACATGGAAGATTCACGACGTCTTCCATGCGTCCCTCCTCACCCCTTATCGCGAAACGGCAGAACACGGCCCGAATTTCACAAACCCTCCTCCGGAAGAAATAGACGGAGATGAAGAATACGAGATCGATCGTATCTTATCGCACCGCGGCTCCAAGGGACGCCGCCAATTCCTTGTTTCCTGGAAAGGGTACTCCGCAGCGGAGAACACCTGGGAGCCAAATGGGAACTTGGTCCATGCGCAAGCCCTGCTCAAGGCTTATAAGTTGCGCCACCCCAAGGATTTTCCCTCCCCATCTTCTCAGTAAAAACGAAAATGGCTATTCCCCCTGCAGAAAACAACGCCCCGCTTCCGGCTCAACCCCCCGTCCGCTCTTCTCGTCTCCCAGTTTCTTCTCGCCGCGTCCTCTACGCCGCCGTCTTGGAAAATCCCGTCGCCACCTACGCCCTAGAGCAGCGTATGGACTTCACTGGGGACTATGTCCTCCGCACCCTCGCTAGCCTCTACCGCTCCTATGCCCTCGCCCGCACCGTCCACACCCGCTTATGCCCCGACAACCAGCCACCCGTATACGCCACCGCCCTAGAGACCTCTTTGATGGAGGCCAGGGGGTATACCCTAGACATCCTTCACGCGGAAGGATTCGGCTATGTCGTCGACCAGCTCCTCCCCGGCATCCTCGCGCCCGTTTTGCGCCCCATCCTTGTCGCCCTCGCTCCTAGAGAGCGAGAATTTTATTTTCAGTCCAACGACCGCATCGGGTTCTTGCGCCCCACCGCTCGCGGCCCCAATCCCCCTCCTCGTCCTGCCGCGGAAGGATCTCCTCCGCCACTACCTATTCCAGCGCCACCCGCTAGAGATTCGCCTGCAACCACACTGGTAGCGGACTCGTCCAGAGAGACCACTGGAGAGTCCCTCGAGTCCTTTCGGACCGACGTCGACGAGCCCCAGGTCGCTCGTCGACACTCCCCCCTACCGCCTAGGACTGTGCGTCGCCAACCTCGCCAGACGCTTCTCCAGACTGGATCTATCCCGGGATCGGTCACCCTCACCGCCGCAGGAAGAAGAATCGCCAACAGGGCCTTCCGCTCCATCACCCCCCAACCAACCTCTCGTCGTGGCACCCCCGCCATCCAACTTATTCCCCGCGTCACCTCCCCTGGCACTGCCGCCGCAGCTGGTGGCTCTAACAGCTCTTCGTACGGACCCCCGCCCCCCTACCTCCCCGGTCGGGGTACTCGTGATTCGCCTATCGTCGTCGACGACAGATCCCCTGATCCCAGCCCGGGCACTGCTCGACCTCGCCTCGTCCGCCCGCAACTTTGCTTCGAATGCGGCACCGTCGGCCACTTCCGAAGAGAATGCCCCAACTACACGTGCCCTTTCTGTTATAATCATAACATTTTATTCGTACACTTCGTACACTTTCAACTCGGACTTAGTTGTTTTCACTTTCAAAGGTCACGTGACATAGCGCACGTGATCGTGGGAACTTACATGTGATCTCTTGTTGACTAAGCATATGATGTCATGGCCTAGACCAGGCCTAGACTCTATGACGTCACGACACATGTATTTAATCTCCGTTTACTTCTCTTCTTTTTGATCCCCGCGCCTCGTGTGGTTAATCACCGTTGCGCTTCTCTTCTTAGTCTAGCCATGTATAGTAATTCCTCACACACACAGCATGGTCTGTGCGCATCTCTGTACAATATAAAAGGGCTTGTGGTTAGACTAGGATTCCCTAGCTTTAACCACTTGTCTTATTCGCTGGCAACAGTTGAGAGATTAAGATTTGAGCTATCCTCATTACACCTCGCCAGTACCTGTGTAGTACTGCAACAGTAGTGGAACTTCGTGTGACTTGATAACTTCGTTGTCTCGTAACACTTTCTGCCACCGGATCGCCCCAGGTCATATTCAGGAATTTTGCCCCGAACGCATATGCGGCCTCTGCGGAGCCGTTGGCCACATCATCGCAAATTGTACCTTTCGGGATGACGTCTGGGCAGATCTCAATGCCGATGACGCTTACGACTACGACGTCAATGAGGGGGGGTCTCAATGAGGGGACCATTCAAGTTGTGGAGTCGGAGTCTCCACCATGGGAGGGGGGTAATGTTACGGTAGTACTTTACTTTTTCTCTCCTTTACCGTTAGGACTACTTCACTCGCCTAGCCTTTTGCTAGTGCCCATTGAGCGGTATGAACCGCTTTAGCTTAGTCATCACTTCCCGCGCACGGACGCACTTTCTTTCATACTCCAGAACGTTCTAGAGTATCTTTTCCTCGTTTGTACTTTTGCTCTCGCGACCCGATTAGGGAGCATGGTCTGTGCGCAGACCTCTGTAGTATAAAGCCACTGTCTTTACACCCTGTAACGGTATCTAGTTCTACGCAGCCTACTGCTAGCAATTAGTATCATTCCAGACTCTTAGTGTGCGCACTAAGACATAGTCTGAGACTCACCCAGAATCGTCTCTTGAGTCTCGAGGCCACTCCAGAGTGCCTCCTCGCTGTTCAATTGTTAGCGCCCAGCGTAACATGAGCTAGCGTGTTGTTTTGCTCGAGAAGTTCCTGATTTTGTCGGTACAGGATCTGGTTCTGATCTTCGAACCGCTGTAGAAGGGCGGCGAGATCGGGAGTGACTTGGAATGAAGCTGAGGACGCTGAAGGGGTTGCTTCGGGTTCCCCCCAGGGCTGAGGTGTAGTAGGGCGATAGAGATCGTAAGACATGATATTCGGAGCAAGGGCTCGACGAATGGAAGGATGAGGGATAGGAGAACCTGGTGATCAATGGAGCAGAGGCTCGACGTTGACCAGGAGGTGAGGGGTGACCTTTTGATAATGTTGGAACTACAAAGCAATGACTGAGAGAAATCAATATTAGACAATGAGCTACGACATGAGATATATACCTGAGAGAAATCAATAATCAAAAGGTAAAGAACACGAAACAGAGCTCGTAGGTATATATATAAGAAAGTATGACTTTAGGGCTGACATTGTGATATGTTCAAGAATGTGATAGAAAAGTAAAGAAACGTAAAGAAGAAAAGAAACGTGAAGAGAAGAAAAGTGAAGTTCTAACAATGAGGTTCCCAGGCTGCTCGATTGAACGAGAGGTCACCAATGTCATGGTTAGTGCCGTAGGAGAGGCGCATCGTCTTTACGAGGAGGCGAAGACTGCTGTGAGGATGTCAATTTGTTCACGTCGATGAATCATTGCGCGCTTTTCAACGGGTAGATCATCAAGGGCAACTTCACTTTCACGCGACTTCGACCTGGAACGGGCTAATATTGTGAAAGCAATTTTTAATATTACTTTCCAGGTGTACATATACAGGGGCAGATTGGTCATTCGCAGGGGGGGTGAGCCCGGAGACGTGCTACTGGAATGGGCCATGGGAGTATTTATCTTCTATGTTTGCAAACTCCGCCAACCACTGCTGAAGCAACTCCATAAACTCCCTATGGTTAACCTTGGTATGATTCAAACCTATCCCCTCACTGGAGCGCCTGCTGTTGATGAACATCATCCAACATTTTGCCAAAAGCTTCTTCATAGCGCGCTGCAGCTCCTCTTCGTACCAGCTCTCGGCCATGCATTCATTGACCTCGGCACTCCGAACGAGCCTACGAGCACCATCACACTGTTTGAGACTTGAGTCCTTATCGGAAGCAACATGACCCATGTTTCCCTCCGCCCAAAATGTGTAGGTCGGCGGCCAGTGCCTCATGTGTGGTAGACGGCCAGATCCAAGAGGGTGCACAAAGCCTTGTGCATCTGCAGCCTGCAACTCCTCCTTTGGGAGTGGGCCCGCATAACTGAAGAAGAAAAGTAATAAAACATACAGGAATGACTCGATGTCATCATGATATGTGTGCTTCTCGCCGCGAAGAACGCTGAAAGACATGTACGGCGTCGTACCCTTGTAATAGCGAAAGCATAAATACGATGCACAAGTGAGAGCGTGCCGAAATATACGCACTGTCCGAAGAGCTTTCATTGGCTTCGATTTATCGACGGGTATCGGAGAGGATGATTTCATAAACTCGTCGAAATCATCGCTGCTTTCGCTTCTTAGGACCTGCGGATGGTTGTCCTCTGCATCCTGTAGCGTAGCCATGTCAAAATCTATCAAGTACCCTCTTTCTGCTCCAGGGCGCCGTGCGAGCACAATATTATTCTCGCTGATGTCGCGGTGTAGAATACCAATCTTCGTCAGATATTCGTGGCCTTGCAAGTCCGTCAGCGAGTCCCTCCGCCCAGTGAGTGGACGAAACATACCGAGCAATGCGCCGTGCAGCCCTCTCACAAAATCATGAACACCCCAGAAATATTTCACTGGCCGTTTGAGCTCAGAGACGCTGATAGTCAACACCCGATTTTCGACAGGAAATCCCGACAGCTGTTCCTGGCGGAGCCCTCTAATTGCTTCCAGTGTTGTACACGTTTTCCCTTTCCTCGAGGCTTTGAACGTCCTAAATAAATGTTCAGCAGACTGTTCAAGCACAAGAAGTGGAACGGACATACCTGAAAGGCACCACGACATTAGGATGCGACTCGTTGTTCCTCAATCTTTCCAGGACTTCGTTGTGCTCTTCTTCGCGCTCGAGATCTTGCCAGGACATCTTCAGAGCGAGAAGCCTCTCTTCATCGACCGAGAACACACAGAATACTGTCGTGCCCCGCCCACGAATGGAGCTAGATGTGAACAGTATTCCCATACACGTGTAACCATACACCTTGATGGGTACGAATGCCACCCGGTTTACGTACCCAATCTTTTGCCGCTTCGACGGGTATGACTGTTCCTCGTCGCGCCAGTGATCCACCTGGTCGTAGCCCCTCTTGGAAGTGGACGAATTGGTAACACCGGACCCGAGATCAGAAACACGGGCACTATTATGGGTGTTGGTTGGTCCTCGCGAGCTCGAAGGTACGGGACACTCGGTAAGCTGGTCAGATAACCCGAGTTTCGGTCTGGCAGACGATGCGGCGCCGCCTTCGAGACTGGATGCCACCACGGGTCTTGCAGTAGTCGGTCTCGGATTAGCTACCCTGCAAGAAACCTCTTTCTTCTCGAGCACCACGTCGGGGTTTTGCCCCAAATCCTCTCCCTCTGCCAACGCAAGACCAAGCAATATTCGAATGAACTCGATGCACCCACGACCACTCGACAGACTCAGCTCTAGCCGCTCCGTACCACTGCCTTCTCCGCGCAGCAGAGCTGCCCGCCCGGTGGTCACCGTCATTGCTGTTACGAAGTGGACCCACGGTTGTGCCCGCCTGATGCCTCTTGCATATCGATGCACCTGTGCGAGGCCCGCCCCAAAGTCCGTACTCTTCGTTTCACCGACGACGCGCGGTGTGGTAAAGTTGACATATCTTTCATCCACGGTCTTCATATCGTCCGAGAATGCTTCGATAGGCAAAACCAAGAAATCTGGACGCATGTCTTCGCCATCCGCCTCGTAGGGCAACGGGACGGCGCGACGCTTGTCCCTTGGAGCGGCAAAGCGATTGTTCCGACGGGCCTTCGTGTCAAGCTGAGGTTTCGCCAAGTCGAAGGCCTGATCGGTGAGCTTGTTGAGGAATCCGACAAGCTCGTCTTCCTTGATGGGCTTGGCTGGGAAGTCCTTCCATCGCCACAGATATGAATTCTCTTTCTTGTTGTTCCCGTTTCCCTTTCCCTTCGCCTTGTCTTTGCCTTTTGTCTGCTTCTCTCCCTCCTCTGACGACTCGGTCTCGACTTTACCAGACTCAGAGCGCTGGCAGGCATGCCGTTTCACGTCTTCACAGGCATCGTCGAGAGCGCGCAAGACGCCCTCGCAATCTGGGTCCAGGGCTACCTTCGGGTTTGTACCATCGACTCCGTCGCCCTCGTAAACCTCAACGTCACCGATAGAGACTAATTTTCCTAGAATATACTTGGCCAGGTTGGTTGGCACCAGGTGACCAAACATCTGATCTGCTAGGTCATCAGCGGCGAATCGAGCCTCTGCCAGTTCGTGCTGAATAGCCTTGTCGACTGGACCACGTGTTGCTGGCTGACCAGGGTGGCGGTTCGAGCCACTTTGCTTGGTGGGTGAGGGGTGGTTTTTTGTGCGGCTGGGGATATTTGGGTCCCTTCCATAAGGGCATTGTTTGATATAGTCCATGTTTCTATTGCACTGTCAACAACGTCAGAACCGCTGCAACGCGTGCGAGCGTGTGCACCTACAATAAAATCAATGATCTTGCTGTGCGCTAATTTTTTAGTGATTGAGTCGGTGGCAGACTGAGGAAAGTCAGTCGACATTTGGCAAGATGGGGGTGCAGGCGCAGAAATTGTGTATGCTGAGTGTACGGAAGGAGGAAGTTGGGGGATACGCCTTACCTGTACATGCACAAGACACGTTTAAATAAACAGCTTGGAGGCGTCGCGGAGCTGTGCTGTGTTCCACAACTGATTGTTTCACGATAGAATAACAATAACAAAATGCGGCTTCCAGTGGACAGGCCAGATTAATCTTCTGTGACCCCGAACTTTAACCTGGACTCAGTAACTGGAACAGCGCCCGTATGCTGGCCCACGTTTAGCGAGCGAATCAGGTCCTAGATGAGGATTGGTGTCAGTACCAAATTACTACCTCGTGCCAGACCTTGATCAGTTGTGGACGCGTCGAAGTGACGCGCGACTACCCATTTCCGTCACGTGAACTTGGATAAGCTGTGGGCACATCCCGTTTTCTGTAATTCCTTCTTTGACAAAAGCGCTCTTACTAGGTTTTCGGAATATCAGGCCATACTGGAGTTCTGTTTCAAGGAAATGCAGTAATTCTTACAACTTTGCGTGTCATAAGTGACTGACTTGTACCCACATGCACGAGAAAGCCTGGAAGCTTCGTTACTGCATACGTGGTCAATTCTTTAATGATGTGAGGGAGCTTGTGGTTTCCCCGGATACCACAATCAACGCACTCAGATGGCTCATCATTCAGCAAACAGCCGCTGAGTCTCGTATGAATGACGCGGCACCAATATGTATTTACAAGGTCCCCGACGATACACCAGTACCTTTCAAATCTCAAGTAGGTGTCCTTGGAAGTCTCCATGTCTGGATTCTGTACTTGGTGACACTTTGTTGTCCGTGCAAGAGCTATCGGAGATTTTTGTGACTCCACTATCAAAATCCCGACTACACCTCATTGTCGGTGTGTGGCACTTGCGATCCAGGTCAATTTTCATGATACTGATTCATCTATCAGATGTCGCACCTTTTGTTCTCATCCGCTATTGGCTTTGAGGAGCAGAGATTGGAAACTTCTTTGGGGTCATCTGCTCGAAGTTTGACCTGATTGATCACCTCAAGCGTGCGATCAAGGACGAAGAATCTACTCTCAAAGATGTCTTTCAGTCTGAAGTAAAGCTCTACAAGATCCTGAGCACGGGCAACGAACTTGGCGAGATTCTTGACAATAATACAGAGAGTCAATTCTTGAGTGGAGCTCAGCTGCTGGGGAGGATCTTCGACGATGTTCATTTCTCAGAGATTCCATTTGTTGTCGTGGACTGGGTCGATGAAAGTAAGCAAGCCCTTCATGGTGCAACTGATACTCACCCATGCTCCCAGAGGTATCCAAGCTGCCTCCATCTGTACATCGTTTTATCGGGAATGGTGAACCGATTTCCAACGCACACATAGAGTACCTGACAGGCGCTCCAAAGAAGGCGCCATCTGCGCCGTCTTCATTCCAAAAACGACAAAAAGGTCATAAGTTGATACCTTGTGACCGTCCTCGTGATCCCGAGGGCGACTGTGAAGATACCATCCCTCCATTCTGTCTTTGGCCAGTTCGTTGATGACTGCCAGACCATCGAGATCAAATCCGAGGACAACCGCCTCGTCCAACAGCTCGCGATCACCATGTCAACTTTGTATGACAACGAAGCATCACGTGTTTTTCATATCAACAAAGCACTCAAAGACTATGAGATATGCCTCGAAAGCGCCAAAATCTTGAATACTGGCTATAAAATGCACCGGTGTATTTCTGTGAATGAACACCGCTCTGTGATTCCTGAATTCAAGAACGAAGTGGGGAGCGCAGGGGAACCATATTTCCAAGTTGTCACATACTATTTAGAGTTAACGAGCCAAAATGCACCCGAGATCTACTCTTCCGTGCCTGCTGCTGGCCATTTTCGGTTAGTGCGAGGCGTCTAGCATTCTCTACTGAGTTGTTTGTCGTTTCGACAGGACCGTACATCGTCTTCGGCGGTGCCACCTGGAACTTGCGACCGACAGTGCAGATCTTGTCAACACCGATTGCGTTTAACTTTCATTCGACTGATGTCCGTCGCCGCGTTGCCGTCGTGCGTCACATGTATTACAAGGAACGTCACTTTTCAAAAACACATTTCTTTCCAAAACCACACGGCGTTCTAAAACTACATCTGAGTCTGAAACCATACCGCCCCCACCCCTCCAGCTTTTTCCGTATAAAACAAGTTACGAACAGCTTGGCGGAAAAGAAACAATAGAATTCCAGTACGATGGGGAGGATCGGAACTGAAGTCGATCGTAAAGAGCGGATCTGCATTAAATTCTCTCGAACTTATTCGCAGGAAGCTCACGAGTATTTAGCATCTCTGGGACATGCCCCAGTTCTGCGAGGGCTAGAAACCATCTTCGGCGGTTGGATCATGGCTGTCTTTGAGGTGCTCTCCGACTTCGAGACGCTCGCAGATCGCAAGCGGCCTCTGCCTTCATCTGTTTTTGGTTTCATCTCTGCGACGCTCCGCCAGTTTCATGAAGCTTGCTTTGTGCATGTGGACGTCCGCGACGTGAATATCATGGTGTCCAGGACGAACGAGAAGAACTTCAAAAATGCCACCCGGTTCACGTACGCGATCTTTTGCCGCTTCGACGGACGCGACTGCTCCAGTGATCCCTCTTGGAATTACTGCGTGGGCTATTGACAATCGTGGTGTCAACTTGGAAGTGTACCAGTAGCTATCGGCGGTCAATGCCTGGACTATACGTGCTCGCTTGAGATCAAACAACTTCGTCACCGGCGATCGCCGGAATGTATAGTACTCACCTTACGATGTCTACTGGCACAGGCAGCACTTCCCCAACAACCGATCCATGCTCATCAGAGAGATCTCGCCGCCCAACTTGGCCCATCGTTGATCTTGCCAATCCACACGACAAAGGCAATTCGAAAACTCGTTTCGCAGGTCGAACTACATGGACCACTCCAGAAACCAGCGAATTCATCAGCCACCTCGCGCCCCACCACGCATCAGCAGGCCACAACAGTTTCAAGCACGAGACGTACAACGAGATTGCCGCAGAGCTGAACAGAATTTTCCCGTCCCAAAGCGTACCGAAAACAGGCAAGTCCTGTCGGCCCTCGTAGTGGAAGAGTGTACGTATATCATCGATGTCTATGATCTACGAAGCTGACTCGGATTTTGTTGAAGATCATGGCTGAATACTCTCTGATCCGCGAGATCGGATTCGGAAGCGTCATAATTGATTTTCACTATGACGATGTCCGTGGGGTTGTCGTCGAAAATGCATGGACAAGATTTTGCAAGGTACGAACGCTCTCCCCATCACTCATTTCCCGCTGACGCTTTTTTTTTCAGGCTCATCCAAGTGCGGCGGGGTCTGAGGGGAATCCCTGACCCTACTGGGACAAAGTATCGCGCCTCCCTGTCGTTGCAAAGGGGGCCTATGCATACTACCCAGGGTTGTCCAAACCAACGCATGGAAAATAAATGATCGGCGCTTCAACAAACCCTATGGCCTCAACCACTTTCACCACCGAGTCCCCGGACACGCAGAGTCCTCGTGTTGGCTTCGCAAGTTCCGTACCTGCTGGCCCCTCCAGCGCCGATCCGGGCCGATCACGTCTGAGTCTGGAAATCACATCATGGTCCCCTCAATCGCCGCCGTCCGAATCGCAAATCCCCGATTCAACCCCCCCCCTTCAACGCCATCCACCCATCTTTCGCGCGCCCCCCCTCCCCCCTCAGTCCACTATCTCCATGACCTCGTCCAAGTCTGAAATGACGAGTGTCAGTCAGACGAAGAAGGCTCGTAAAACGATCTCGCACACTCTCTGAAACCACACAAGCAAAGATCGACGTCAGCACGGCGCTTCAAGTCAATTTCAGGCCATCGTCCAGTCAGCCTACGAACCCATCAACTCGGCTTCGCCGGGACTTGCGCGGCCTGAATTGCAGTTGCAGGATTCTCCATTCCGTCCGACTTCTTCCGACAACGAGTCCATGGAACAAGCCGCAGAGGTCCTCGCGTCATTCAATCCTCATTCCATTAGAGAACAACGAGCTTGTCGATTACACGCCCGATCCGAGGACCAAGATGAAGGTAAAACCCTTCCTCGACTTCCGATCGAGCGAGATCTGGATCAAGAACGCCCTCGCCAAAGTCCGTGCAGGGAAAGATGGAGAATTGCAAGACGTGGTGACGTTTCGATGGTATGTATGTTTCGTCCGTTCGCATTCTACACCCCTCATATGTTGATGTTGTTCCCGTTCATAGGATTCGTGTGTATACTGTGCGTTGTACACTACTACTAGTAGTATATCTTTAGTCCTTATCCGTACCGTGTGCGCACCAAGATCGATCTCCCTGTAAAAACAACCGCGCAGTAAAAGATGACGATAAACAACGAGCAGGGCCACGTCGCGGGGTATCGACATCGCGTACGACGGATGTGCTCACTCTGACTGTTGGTTCCTACCAAGTAGCAGTAACAGTACTGCGAACGAGATGTAAAGGGCGACGACCACCGGACGATACGGATGGAATAATAGTTGAAAGACATGCATGTGTGTGTGGATGAGGTAACATATATACGTGAAGTATGAGTATGTGTGGAGGGATGTCCTTGTGCTGCGAGGGCATATAAAGGAGAGGGACATAAGGTCATAAAGACAGAGGGAACAGAAGGAAGGGAAAGAGACCAAGGCCAGATAACGTGTGTCGTGAAAATGCGGACAACGACCACCATCCCGCGCACCATACAGCACATCCGTTTACTCACTAATCACCGGTCACCCTCGATGTCCACCCTGTCCGACAATCCAGCCTGTCCTCCACTCGAGCCGGTTTCCATCGCACTCACAGACTTCAATGAACCAAGGTGTCTTTCCCTCCCAAGCCCGCTCGGAAGCCCCGACCCCAACCCACCAGCCCCTCGACTGCTGGGCCGCGAGATGGGCGCGTAGTCCTCTCCCCTGACTACCCCGCCCGCAAATCCAGACCCAGACCCAGATCCACCACTCGCGCTGTTCCGCCTCCGACTGCTCCCACTTCCGAGACCCTCGAGGGAAGCTAAAAATACCTCGTGCATATGTCTCAATTTCTCGTCCACCTCCGCCTCACGCGTTAGCATAGGTCCCATCGATGCCGAGGACCGTCCCGACTCCCCGTCGCTCGCACCCATTCTATCAGAAGAATGTCGCACGTGCTCACCCGCGACCAGTCCCAATCCCAGAGCCACGCTGGCTCCAGAGGATCCCGAGGCAGAAGCGGCCGATACAACGAGCTCCGGTGTGCCATGCCGGCCGGGACTCGACGCCATAACGGGTAGTCTGCTGGACAAAACATCAGATGGAGCGGATAACGGTTGCCTCGCAGCCACAGACGCGAGTGGCTTTCGCGCGTCGATCTCTTGCACAAAAATCGAAATATCGTCGTCGTCCGTCGTTGCGCCCAAAAAAGCGGGCGCACCACTGCCACTTCCTGCGCCATTCCCCCCTGAGCGTTCGCCGTCTTTGCGTTCCATGCCAGCGGTGCTCCCTGGACTTCCGTCGCTCGTGGCACCTCCAGATGCAGCGTACCGATGCCCAAAGCTACTCGAGTAGCGCTTACGAGGGGGTGGACGCGGTGAGGTGTCCTCGCCTTCCGCGGAAGCAAGCGAGCGGCGATCACCAAGACTTGATGGTGGAGAAGGTCTGTTCACGCAGATTGGAGAGGGTACCACACGAGAAGAATTAGGTGAAGTCTGCGTTGGGCGTGCTGGAACGCTGGGAAGGGCAACGCCACTGGCGAGCGGAGAAGGTTGGCGAAGGGAAGGAGAAGGAGAATGGATAGAAGGCGAGCCCGATGAAAGTGTCGAAGACTTGAACGGATGGACCGTATTGATGTTCGGTTTGCGAATGGGCAGCGGGGAAGGGAGATCCTAAAAGACATTAGCGAAAAGGGGCTATTCCCAAAAAGGACAGCGCCTACAAGGCTGCTCCTTCCCGTAGCGCTGGCGCTCTCCCCGCGGATCCTTGCAGCGACACCAATCAAGGGTGTCACATCGTCCTTTGACCACGTTGTGCTCCCTTCTGGACGCGAGGAAGCGACGGATAGGGCAGAAGTTGACCCAGCGGTGGCCATATTAGTCGATGTTCTGCTCAGCGGCAACGCCGCACTCCGAGGGCTGTGACTGCCCGGCAAGGAATTCGTGCGAGAGTGGGCAGGAGGTAACACAAACTGGCCCGCAATGGCGGAGGGAGGCGACTTTGGAAGGGAAGTACGAAGACTACCGGGAAGACCTGACATGGAGTCACGCTGCTGGTTCTTTACTAACGTTGGAGTAAAGTCTGGTCCTTCGTCCAAAGATAGAAATCGGGAAGAGAGCAAAGATTCGAGTTCATCAAGCTGGAAGTTGGGGGAAGTTAGGTACTTGGCTGTGAGACTGAGGGTGCCCATCGGATGAGGGATGGACGGGAATGTGTGTGTCTCGTAAGGGAGAGGGGGTGTATTTGGCGCGGGGGGTGCGTCTACCGAGTAGTACGCAGTATTATGCCACGACCAATGGATTTAAACACGCAAAGACGGACATGAGCACCTCGTGCTTTCTAGGGTTTGAATGACAACACGTGTGACTTACCAAAACGGAGGATGTCAGTGGGATAGTCTTCCAGAGATTTAATCCGTAGCTGAATGGTGAGATTTCCATTGCGATAAGGAGTGCTCGTCCGACGTCGTAGCTTCTTGAAGAGCTTCCAAGAGGGAAGAATGCGGAGAAGACTGAATAGACTGCGAAAGAGGGGTATGCCATGTTTGTAGATGGTAGAAGGAGCGACGTCGCTTGGCTCATCGCTGTGTTGTGGAGGGGTGTAGGTAGGAGAGAAAGTGAGGAGCCAATTCTCGAGAAGGATGTGTTGTGGGGTGGGATCGATACGAACACGAGACGAATCAGGGGCAAGATAGACAAGGACTTGATTGTTGGTCAGTTCTGGAACGGATAGCAAGACCTGTAGTTCAAAAGGGGGTGGAGAGGGAGAACAGGAGACGGCACGATAAATTCTGAGGTGATCCTTGAAGATATCAGAGTCGGGTGTCTCGAGGTTGAACTGAGTGGGAGGACGGATTATGATTGAGTGAAGATCAGAGAGAAGTGGGGGAGCGAACGCACCCATTTGTCGACCTTTCCCTGAGACCTTGTCTCTGCGGTAGTTCTGGCATTGCTCACGACGAGACAGAGCTTTGTGTAGAACCTGTGAGCGATTTGGTCGGCCTTCTGAATATCATTGGACATGGCAAAGACGAAGAGGATGGCGTAGGATGAGGGTCGTAGTTGATTAGAGCAGAGACGGCATTAGAGTACGACGATCTACTTGGGCAGAGAAAGGAGAAAAGGAGGTAAACCGAACATCCGCACGCGCTGCTGTACAACTTGTGGTACACCTGAGAAAGGCTGAATATGACATAAGCATCACCTCAATCCCTGAGCCTGCCAATCTGATTGTTGTCACCGCCATACCGGCCATTGGTGAGCCATTTTGCGCAATTTCCGTGTGTAAAAAGATCCCTATCGTCGAAATTCGGACTACCAGCCAAGCCGAGCGAACACACATGCCATCCCTGACCTGTGTGGTAAATTGACTTTTCAAGCTCGGCTGCTGCTGCTGTTTCTCCAATCAGAGAGCCCCTTGAATCATTTCGGCTTGTTGGAATCATCCTCGTCCCCAGCACGTAACGTGTACGCAATCAAACACACACAGAGCGTGTTCACGTCCTGGCCGAGTCGCTTGTCTATCGCTGGCTCGATAGGTAGGGACTCGTTGTTTGGCACGGCAATGGGCCTTGTGTACACCCACTGGATCGCTCTGTTTCAGTGCTCGCGCGTAACTCACCGCAGTTAGATCGGTAATGTCTTATCGTCTCATTACCCCCTGGTGTGTTCGTGGCCTGGATCCCCCCGAACGAAGCGTACGTTACACCGCTGCGCCGCCGTATCAAAAGCCATACGCGGGGGTGAATGTGCCCGACTGATCCAACCGCCATGTGAATTTTCTCGTTCATTTCAGGTTTAAAGCTCCCATCATCACAAATTCCATCATCACAGTCACCCCATTTTCCCGGTCCCGACTGTTCCAGGCTCCTCGTGCCTTGCCTGTCGCACACGTATGGCAGGTGTTTCGCCTTATCACGTCCTTGCAATCAGTCGCGTGCGTAGAGTAATAGAGCCCTGGTAGATATGATACGAACCCTCGTCAATCAGTTTCTCAAATCTGTCCCCTATATCGGCGCTAATGCTTGGGGCCGGATTCGTTCATCGATGCACATCGGTGGTGGTAGCAGACGTGAGAACTCGGAGGTCGATAATCGCCATGGGCAAACTCCGCACTGGAACCTGCATTCCGGCGATATTTCAGCACACTCGTCCCGCGTTCGTACGTCGCGGCTTTTCAGAGGCGCTACGGTTTGCTGTGTTATTACTTATCGAATACAGCACGGGGTCGGTCACCTGCGGTGCGTAGGCAACGCCGCAGGCCATCTTCCAGCGGAACCTTCCATTTTAGGCATCGTAGGGTTGAGATGTTGCCGACTCCTACTAGTAGCTCACCACAGCTACTGCTGTTCGAATTGACGGACGACGGGGATTTCACACTGCGCGTTGCCATTCATGAGTATTGCCATCTCTTGTCGTCATGGACTGATTGTCCAGTCGAGCCAGTTATTTATGCCCCCCGCTTGGCTGTTCCCGCTGCCGGTTAATCGATTCAACTCACCCCGAACAGCTTGAGCTGAATGTGACGTTTCACCAGGGTGAGTACAGAGAAGCATCAGTAGTTTCCTTGCATCTCGTCGGATAGGTGACGTATACAGCATGTTATGGGTCACCCATTCGAGTCTCTGACGTCGGCGCAGCACAGATAGCGCGCCGTCTCGTGGTATTTCTTAAGTCATCGATGCTGGTGGGATAACATATTCCCAGTCCTACATACACGCCATGTCTCAACCAATGATCGTCCTGTACGACGTGCCCTCCAACATTCCACAGTCTTGGGCACCCAATGTCTGGCGGATAAGGTCAGTACATCTCTATTTCCCCCTCTTTCTGAATCTGTTCATTACCATTTTCAGGCTAATCCTGAACTACAAACGCCTTCCCTACCGTACCTGCTGGGTCGAGTTCCCAGACATCGAGAAAACCCTGCGCACCATCAACGCACCACCCACCTCTATACGCCCCGATGGCCAACCCGTATACACCCTCCCCGCGATCCTCGACCCTATTCACATTTCTAGTAGCACCTACCCTGATCCATCAGGCTCGCGTTCTCAACCCCACCCCGTCGTACTCACCCACACGAACACGATCGCAGAGTACCTCGAATGCACATACCCCGCGCGTCCAGTCGTCCCAGAGGGCACACGCGCACTCCAGGCGCTCTTCGTGCACTACGTCACCGAAATATTCATACAGCCACTCTTACCAATCATGGTACCGCTCAGTCATCAACGTTTGCCACCGCACGTGCAGAACCATTTTCGCGTCGGCGTCGACGCCGATGATAGAGAAGTCGGAGACGGTGCCGCAGGGGAGCAACATGCGTGGAGGCGAGAGGAGAAGTGGGCGGCGGTGCAGGCGCAATTCGCATCCCTTGCTGGTATTCTCGAGAAGAACGCGGGTGACGGGGACGGGGATGGGGTCGTCGTCATGGGCCACGAGCTAACGTACGCCGACTTTGCAATATGCTCGGTCTTGATCTGGATCGAGAAGATCGCACCACATGAGGGATGGACGAGGGTGAGAGAGTGGGACGGGGGACGATGGTGGAGGTTGTGGGAGAGATGTAAGGAATACATGGACGTGTTTTGAGTCATGATATGATATGAGAGTGGGCATGTGCAGAAAAAGGTGATGCCAGAGTTTTTCTTCTTCTTCTTCTTCTTCTTCTTCTTCTTTTTATGTTAATCACGATGTTATCTATTCCGCTTTCGAGTCCTTGACGCTAATACTAGAGCCAGAATTAGAGATGCGATGTTGGTCGATCTAGCAAACAGGTTGACTCGAACGAAGAGCATTCTAATGAATCGGTGCTGATGACAGAGGGGAAGACGTGACGCCGCCGAAATCACGACTTCGAATCCGATGCCTGGCATTCACGAGTGAATTGAGTTTATACACCAAGTTCGTCGTGCGTGCCTAGTAACTTGGCGATCAGACCGTCCGAGGAGTCACCAGACAACGAACGATACAACTCCGAGCCGATCAACCAATCGCTCAAGAGGCACTCGATAGATCTCCAGATCTTCGAGCGTGGCATAACAAGTGTCTTTCGCTACCGAACCCAAACACCACAGTGCTATGATACGTATTTACTCTAGATACGTCCGTCACGGTCACGAATCAAGTAAATCTACATCTACATCTACATCTACATCTGCTCTACAAGCAAGCAACACCATCAAAGGAATCGACCAAACGTCCTCGGCTCACGTAAATACCAGGATAAACCACTCAGGATGGCAAGGCGTCCCGTACGAGATATATACTTCCGACGAAAAACGTGCAACACGTCAACGCAAGCGCAAGCGCACCTATCCAAGCACTTCTCGCCAAATCAATGTCGCTCGCGATAGGATCGATCACGTTAAACGCGTATGAACCCCAGGTATAAACGCTCGAATCACAGTAACAATTATCGTACACGCCCGCGTATTGGAAAACGCAATTGGCGACGATTCCGATCGCGTTGATGATCGCGAGCGATTTGCCTATCCATCGGAACCAATTCGCGACCCACGTCATCGTCCGAGAAGGCATCCGCCCTGCACGAGGGTATTTGATCGTGGCAATGCTGGAGGGTTCGTCCGAATCGGTGTTGTCTTCGCCCTCTGTGCCGACATGAACGACATGAATTTCCTGCAATGGTATAGAAACACCCTCTGAGAGTCCAAGATCATTGTCGTTGATGCTGGATGTCGGTGTGAATTTAGGGGGTTTGAAAGGTATAGAGGGTGTGCGATACCCGCCGCTTTCAACTAACTCAGGGGTAGGCGGGTCGTCCGTCAGATGATGCGCATAGTATCCAAGTATGCTGGAGGAAACAAGGAGAAACCACACTGCAGTGGATAATATCCCATATATCAAGTACGCGACAGAACGGCACCCGAATCCCTGGGACGTCGGTATTGAGTGATCGGATCATCTCTCCCGTAGGAAACTACTTACGGTGGTAGGGGTGAACCAGACTACGAGAATGGCTGCCCCTGTCGTCCCCCATTGCAGCTGTAGCGACATGAGCGATGCCACGATCATGTTAGAAAACACGCCTCGGGGCCAAAGAATATGAGGTCCGGGGTATTCGTCATCGTCCGGGTGACAGTACCGAATGATCTGATCACGGTTCCCCAGTCGGCTCTCTCGGGGGGCATGATGACGCGCGTTCCAGCGAATGTGCTTGCCGTCGACGCCAACACGATGATTCGACTTTCGCCAAGCTGCACGGTAATATAACGAGGTCACGTAGGCAGTTCGAGACCATGACAACGTTCTTGCATAGTTGAATACCGGAGAAATTCGCGACTCGTCTGGGGAAGTGATGTGTCTGTCGTATGACTTCCAATCCGGATGGGGGCGGATGGTCAAACCGAAATTGGAAGTGACCTGGGAAGGCGCTGCATTGGGATCCCGGGAATCTGCTACGAACACCTGTCTATTCGCCTTGTCATACGCGTCGTGCACGCGCTTGTAGTCACATTTGGGCGAAAGAATCAACCAGCCTACAACGATTGGCAATAGCCAAAGCCACACAGAGCCAGTTCCCTGTCCGTTGGAGTTAAGGTTGTCCGCAACGTTGTAGAGGGAATCGGCAACGGTGAGCAGATAAGCAATGACCACCCAAATGATCGCTGTTGCGGATGCGATTGACCACGTGTGCGAGTAATCGAGTTCTGCTGCAAGCGTAGTCCACCAGTCGTCATTATCCGGATGAACGACGAGAGATTCGAACCGAGCAGATTCCCCAGGGTGAATGCGTAAAGGAACCTGCTGAAGACTGGTCAAAGCCCGCACCACAGACTGGCGGATTGCGGTACTTGGATAGTCAATCCCTGCGAAAAGCTGGTCATTGACCCATCGTGCATTAAGGAGGGTCATATATATGGAGTAGCCGGCGAGGGTCGGTGAACCAAGTGTCAAGATCGCAGACATGAGATTGTCCGTCCTGCGTCGAGCACCAAAAGGGAGCTGGGAGAGCATAGCAAGATATGGCAGGAGCCATGCGGCATACTCCTGCGAGAATACAGTCCAACTGAATGGCTCTTGGCCTTCTCCACAGTAACTAACACAGCCAGCGTACGAAAGCGCAGTGGCCGCATCCGTGGAGCTGGGAAAGGTCACAATGGGGGAACCTTTGCTCATACGGAGCATCGAAATAGCGGTGGTATTCGAAATGTTCAGCCCTGAAAAGCAACCCTGACCAGACGGGTCCGTGGCACAGCTGATCACATCTGTTAGACACTGCGAGAAATTGGCTGCGGCCGAGTAAATTGGGTACAATGCAAGTAAGACGCAGACTTTGAAAGGGATGTCAGATAGATGTAATGTGAAATTCGAGAACAATCACCTTTCCACTGGTATGGCTGCATGTGGGGCGTGAAACTCTGGAGGACGGAAGTGATAGTAATCTCGTGATAGCCCCTCCACATATAAGAAATGCGTGCCTACAGCAACATTGGTGAGGCGCATGACACTGCTTGGCAGAACCAGAACCAGAAACCAGAGTAGGAACCCGTCAATCCCTTTCGGGAACATGCCAGGCTGAAGCACACCGCATCTGCCGCAGTAGTGATGGCCAAGAGCTATCCCGCATAGCCAAACATGAAAAGTAAAGCATTTTCTATCAGGTTCCCCTCGAGCTGGAAAATGGCTGGAGCAATATTTGCTAATCATAGACAGGCGCGCGAACGTAAAGGCGGTAGGCAATTTGATTGCGGCGTTCCGTGAGCAAAGATTCGCGTAGGCTCGACAGAACTTCATCAGCATAAACGGGAATGGTCAGTCAGACGCCCGGCCTCATACCTGTTGAGGGAAACCAAAATAGCGTAAAGGGAATGTGCGATTGATTGAGCCATGAGAGAAGGGAAGCGAATGTTGGACAACCTGTATCAACGCGCGTCGATAATGGTCACTAAAAACGGGACAAAATGAAAGACGAAAAGGGCTTGATGATACGTTACCGAAATCGGGTTTCTTAGTACTTACTGTCGTCCGTCGTCCGAAATGCACGCCTTGCACGTCAAGCTGTTCACGCAAGTCCTCGGATCCAGCGGTCGCCATCATTATGATGGTCGTGAAAGAATATTGACCCAGCACGAGTCATGCATGGGTCGGCGATGCCGAATGCTGTATGAACCCCTGCCTCAATGGCATAAGACTCGCCACAACGGACAAAACTCCTGTGACAATTCTCATACCTGATACCCTATGCAGCGTTCTGGCGAGATCATCGGACGAAAACGAAAATCAGGAAAGCATGGAATCGGAACAAATGGTTAGCCTAGGTTGGACTCTCAGTTTGCACGTATTTGCCCTAACGAGGTTCAAACACTGCCACGACTGGTCCGCCCCCGAATGGATCCACAACTGAAAATGATTCATTTCCACCAGAAGGGGCTGGCTGATCACACACACACAATACAGACATTCTCCTCACCAAAATTTGTTTGTCTGGTGCCCTACTTAGGCATTGTTGTATGCCGGCGTGTCACCAAACAACAGATGCATGGACTGCGCGGGGTACCGATCGCCATCCCACACCGCCTCCTCAGCAATCGCTCGCGCTTTCTGGACCGCCTCCGGGGCAAGTTTGATGTGAGCAGCTGCCAAGTTCTCCTCGAGGTACTGCTCATGCAGGTTCTAGCAAAGACGCAAAACGACAGATTCCGCTTTTGCACCCACCTTGATTTTTTTGGTTCCAGGAATGGGAATGATGTCTTCCCCCTGTGCAAGGAGCCACGCAAGCGCCACTTGCCCGGCCGTCGCGTTGTACTCTTTGCCAATATTTTGGAGATTTTCTGCCAGTCTCAAGATCTTGGGGAAGTTTTCCTTCGAGTACCTGCATATCAATCATAGTACATTCGTCCCTGAGCAGATTCTCGGACTAATCCCGCTATGGAACGAACCTTGGGACGAGCCGCCTGAAATCTCCTTCCTCGAAATCGTCGGGAGATTTCTGTCGCGTAATTCTAATCAGTAATCCATCAAAACCTCCGGTACCAGGGAGATCGATGTCGTGCTATCACAAAACTTGAGGGCACTCACATATTTACCAGTCAATAGACCTCTTCCGAGTGGTGAGTAAGCGATTATCTTGATGCCTAATTCTCTTGCAGTCTTCAATACGTCATTCTTCTCGAGCTCGAGCTCGAAAGGCGAATACTCGAGTTGCACTGCGGCAATTGGGTGAATAGCACTTGCGCGGCGTAAAGTATTGGCACTGCATTCGGAAAGACCGAGGTACTTGACCTTGCCTTGCCTGTGTGGGATAAGACTAAGACTACCACAGCTGCGGGACAGTAACACGCACTCGACTAGCTTGGCCATGGCACCAACTGTCACCTACGTACAAGGGATAACAGACATCTCGGTAACTGATTTTAGCTGTACATGTGCTCCGTTACTCACTTCAATAGGTACCTCGGGGTCAGGGCTGTTTTTCAACAGTTAGCGAGAAGGACGTACCAACCAAGGAAGAAAGAGACTTGCCAATGAAGATAATAAAGATCTACATAGGTCACCCCCAAACGCTGGAGAGACTGGTTGAACGATGCCTCCACATTTTGGGCAGATCCGTCTACGCCATGCTTTGTCGGCCTGTCGGGGACGATACCGAACTTGGTAGCAAGGAAGATCTGGCCGCGTTTACCGGTCTTTTTAAACCTGTGAGGTGAATTCAATCATGTAGTGTCTGGTTCTTTCAAGTGGGGGCAAGATACGTAACATCGCCGAATCGTGCGTGTACACACCATTTTCCAATCAGTTCCTCGCTATCACCATAGATATTGGCAGTGTCCCAGAACGTGCAACCGCTCTTGAAAGCAGCATCGAGGACCTGGAATCATACCGATCGGGATGAGCAGCGGTAAAACTGTGTGGGAAGGATCACCCCCATGAGCGATACCAACCTTTAACCTTTCTTCATCTGGTCCAATATCCCCCGGGCCATAGAAAGCGGAGATACCCATGGCACCAAAGCCGATTGCGGAAACAGGGGTGTTGTCTTTGCCGATCAGACGAGTAGGATAAGCCATGGTTCACAGAACTTTGCAGACACTCCGAGCGGGTTACAGGAAAGCCGGTCGGTACGAATTTAAGTAGCCCCAGTATGCGAATACTGCTTACATAAATACTGGCCTTGATTAATTGATTGGCGTCTTCCAGCTATCGGGATCACCTCAGAGTGGTCTATCCACGACGACGACGACGACGACCATACATATCACCTCGTGCCCACCCCAAATCAGGTGCGCTCCGCCGGATGGATGGCTTTCAAATTTGAGTATCCATCCTGTAAAGAATGCACGGAGGACGCGTCATTGCCTATATGACTCAGTAGTCTATGTCCTTTTTTGCTCAGGTTAGTTGCGAGAAAGATGGTGCCTTGGGCCGCCGGACTAACTTGATTTGCGAATACCGCTTACATGAATATCATATCAAAATCCGTCTGCGAGGCGTAGCCGAGTACGAAGCCTTCACGGGATCCTCGGCGATTGATCGGTCCAAAAACCCACCAAATAATTTATTTGTATAACAACCATATACCACTTAAAATGGATTTTCGAAGCTACAGAGAAAACCTGACATGCCGTACAGTAAAAAAACGTTCATGACAGTGGACTACGACGTCGAAGCAAGTTTAAGATATACTAGTGTAAGATGTCCTTGGCTAAGTATGGAGTATGGATACAAATCCGATAAAAACGATATAATTTAAATAAATAGTCATTAGGAAGTGAGGGGGAAAGACGAATGATATACGAGAATTGCGGGACATCAATCACGGTCTACTCACTCTCCTCGGTCTCTGAGTCTGCAATCTCAATCAGAGTATACCAGCGTCTCGGGAGGTTGTCATCCACGGGCATCTCTTCGTTCTTCACCTCTGTGACGCATACGTGAATGAGTCGTGTGTGCTTCTATCAGGCAACCTACTCACCTGAGGTGCGTGCAGCTAGCGTATACCAGTCGTCGCTAAAGCTTGCCGCCGCATCAAGAACTCTTCTAACGAGATTCTCTCCTTCAGGCTTGATTGAAAAAACAACAGCATCCCTCCGCAGGCTGTCGTCGTTCGCTGAAAGTCGTCAGTTATTGAGGGCACGTTTGCAATCAACCGTGACCGACATACAAAGGTCAACTCCAGAGACACGGGCCTCTTCACCAGAGGTAAGTCTTGCGGGTGAGAGATTGCGATCAATCGCTACAGTTTCGACCGACATCAGCGTTACGAACGGTGGAGGAAATTGGCACTACTCACCGGCACCATGTGCCGACGACGTCCATGCCAAAAGTACGAGAAATGCGGTCAAGAGTGTAAGGCTGAACCGAAGCGACATACGTGCAAGGTTCGAGATGATAATGGTGATGAACGGTGCTATCGAGAAACTGCCAAGCCAGTGAAGTGCCCCCTCGAATTTAAATCCCAGGGCTCGCGCATAGGTTTACAGTGGAACTGTAACGTTGACTCGTTTCTGGTCCGGTCTCTGAGCCTCGGAGACTCGGCATTCGGTGTGTCGGTACCGCAACCAACGATCGTTGACATCCTGAATTTCCACGTTCCAATCATCAGTAATCTTGGCACTATGTCTGTGGTAAATTTAGGTCCTGGTCGCCATACCGACGACATAGACTCTACGCACGTCCGTGCCTAGCTTGAGCCAGAGGGACATTGTAGCTGTGTTGATTTTGCGCCATAAACCGGAACTCGCGAGACGGCGTGCAAAAAAAGGTATTCTCCTGGGCACGAAGAGGTCGAGATGTGAGAGTGCGCTGGGCCACAAATAGCTTGGCTCGCGACGACGGAACAGGGCGCAGGCTGTGACTATTTGACTGGAAGATGGGGTTGACTCGCCGAGTAACTTCGCCTCCTCACTTCCCACGCATAGGCTATTAATCCTACGACCAGTGCACGTCAAAACAGGCTAGATGTCCCCTCCGAGGAACCTATCCACGACAGTTTATGTTTCAACCTCAAGGCAGGACTCATCTGTCGGGCGCAAATCGTCTGTATCTTTTGCGCACTCTGTCGCGCGCACGCAGGTGCTATGGAAGAGTTCAGTGGATGCTACGACGTCATTTTCATTATGTTTATGGCACTCTTCGACGTCTCTACAGTTGCCGAGTCTATTGTTCGCCGTCATTACGCGTCCCCCAGGCCATCGTCACTTGCACCCTCCCGATCCCCGAACGCTGACGTTTGCTCGGCATAAGATGACGAACACTTGCACGATCGAATCTGGTACATTTACAGACAGTCCGGGAGCATGCAGTGAGGTGCCTTGAAGCACTGTAGATGATCCAGGACAAGACGTCAGTGACGAGGGGTAATAACGAAGAAGAAATTAAGCAATGAACAGGATAGTGCCCGAGGTGGTACACGGAACGGCGCGGATGGCACAGCAAACAGTATCAACCCACGACTCACAGCAAGTTGCGTTGATGACGCTGGCTATAGGCAGAGCCACGTCAGGGCGCAGGGGCATCAGGAACAGTCAAAGCAATGCAGAACGAGTCAGCATGAATAGTCCAGAGAACTCGCCCAGAGGAGCTCGAGACAGGCCATTGTCCATGAATGCCTTTCGATCGGTAGTACAGGGCCACCCTGTTGCGGTACCATCATGCACAATGTCGTTACAGTTTCAGATACCAGTCCCCGGGTGATCGTAGGTGTTTCCTCTGCAGAGCAACGTCATATGCTATGTGTTACGAAGCCACTTGGAAAACAAAAGAGGCTTTGTCTGGTTCTGTGGAGTGTCGAAAATGTCACAGCTATCCACAATAAGCCGATGGACGTGCCGTATGTGCTATTTTGACGAGATTCGTGACACGTTTGTGCTGTGGCAGATGCATAGTTTAGCCTTAGACTCTTCTGGAGCCCCAGGGTCAACGTTTCCTTCGTCGGCTTTAACTCACCGGCAACTGCCGCACTCTGTAGAAGTGAAGAGAAAAAAAGGGAAAATATCATGATTACATTTCAACGATGGAACATGCAGGGGCATTTTCATCAAGGCGACTGTACTACGCTCGCAATCACGATTCAATATTAATCTGTGAATCTTGGGACAGCTACCACAGCCATGCCAACTCGGTTTATATACTTGGAAATGAATACCCGTCTTTTCTGATCCGGGCTTAACAAGCACTTGGCAGTTTCTCACCACGAATATTACTATACCTCGCAGAGTCATCGTCCCCTCGTCGAAAGAGATCTGTTGGCTCGCAGGACGCGGGTACGGTCATGCTTACTAGTAACCCATGCAACACTCTTTCTATCCATCACGAGTGCCACAGCGTGCAGGAGCGTATGCTACTTTCGCTATCTCAACTCAGTATCGACGTTTCCTATCTACACTTGGTGCATAGATGTCATACAACTGCCTCGGGCACACGAACCCTCGCCGCAGAGGGAACACCGCACTACCCTGTCATCTCGAGGCTCGCTCGCACATGTCCTCCGACTGTGATTGGAATGAAGTACCGCATCGTTCACGCACTGGATCCTAATTCTCTCCTAAAAAAAAGTGAGTGCTTCTGACTGCCTTTTTTGTGCTCATACGAGGGAATGCTCCCCATGCATTGTATACGTATACATATACATATGGAACTCTCAAACGATCCTTGGCCCCGTATTGGCAAGGGCTGGGTCACCTACATCAAATGCCCGGGTGGTATATAGGCCGGCTGAAATGTCTGATTGAGTGGCCATATGATGGAACGAGGCTGAAGTGGCACCGCACCGCACCGACCGGCGCTGTTGTTGCATCGGTCTGGGAGGCGGAGAAACCCCTCAAGACTCCACGACAGAGAGACCACTGCCACTCGCGTCCAATAGTTGAGATGTTGAGGTCGCCGTCATGGCTGAGCGCTGAGCCATGCCATGCCATGCCACCTCCGTCATACGGATCTGGGAAGTATAATTTAAGCATGTCGCCGACCTCCCTTTGTATAGTCGATGTGGCACGTGGGCCAGAAGTAGGCGATCGTGTTGTTGTTCCGTGCTAGGTCTGACGACTAGACACGGCATGGATCTGTGGCCAGGCTAGCAAATCGTTGGCCCCTAATTCTCCGCTGCCCTCCGACGTGTCATTCTTCTCGATGCCTAGTATGCGTATACGCGCAAATCGAATAGAAATGATCGAGTGAGCAGTTGACGTAGGCCACGGCACAAACCATCCCATCTTTTATACATGGAAGTGGAAGGAAATTTGATACATTACGTTTTGGTTACCTATAAACTCACGCTCTCCCATCCACATCAAGGACCAAGCCCCCAGAACTGTTCAGACCTGCCACGTCAAGTACCACGATAGAAAGGGAGGCGAACTCCTTATAATAGTCACCCATGAGAATACCATATATTTATCGCAGACGTCACACCCTAGATGTTCAAGAGACCAGTAAACAAACAATGCCGGACTTGTTAGAAAGAGAGATACGGTTGACTCGGGTATGAGAGATAGATTCCGATGAGGTGAAGTGGGATTGGTTTGAGCTGGGGCGAATTTTAATCCACTGGACCTTGCTGGGGGTAGCACTAGCTTGTACATTTTCCCAATGAGTGGCAGACGTAGGATGTTTTGTTGGCCAATTCGATTTTGTGGTCATCGTCGAAGATCTTATCCGAGACAGGCAGAGCAAGAAATTCGGAAGACAGCTGGGGAAACAACGTACGCGATCTTCGACTCTACATACTTGTCTGCCAAGTTACAGGACATCAAATCAAGGCGTAGCGTACAGTCCACTCCGAAGCGCAATTTATGTAAAATCCGCAGAAGAGGGCGCAAAACACAGAAAAACAAATGCAACATGTTGGTCCTTACGAAAGAGAAAAGATAGATGTATTCAATGCGTACGAAAAAATCCACACAACTTCAAGTACGCGCTGGCTACTTCTCCGTGGTGCTATCGACCAGAAAATACCACGGATTACGATGGTCGTTCGCTGGTGATTTTACACGCTTAGCAAGATCGCCTCCCTCCGTCTTCCCTGTGGTATAGATTTCCTTGAGTTGTGAATCTACCTCTCGGGAAACACGACTTACTCCTCTCGACGTCTGAAGCCGAAAAGTAGACGGCATCGCTTTCCAACTCTGAGGCATCGCGTTCCACTGCTGTTCTCGTCCAATTATCGTCAATGGTGAGTTCCAGCCCCTACCAACCAATGCTACTCACGCGCAGAGATACCAAACGCCCTATCCACTAGTACATTAGCATTATCCCTCCTCGAGAGATCGTCTTTCGCTGCAATTCGCCGTCTTAGTAGGTACTCGTTGTTTTCAATCGTGGCCGGCGTACCTAAGGCGGCACGAGCTTTTTTGGCATCGATGGCTGCATTCTGTCTTGAGCACTCACACTACGAGCATGAATAGCCACGGGTTCGACTCACCCGCACCTTGGACCACAGCCGTCCATGCCAGGAGAACAATGAAGAGGGGGAGCGTTGAAATGGTAGAGTTTGGCGTGAACTGCATGGCCGTAACTGATACGATGCGCGAGAAGAAAAAAAATAGACGGGGCGTTCGCAGACCTGATAGTACTCGGAAGTCGGTCTCCTCACTGCGTCGTGATTAAATATACGAATCCACGCACAGGTTCGTTGGTGGTGCTAGTATTAGTTCTGTTCTAACCTAGACGGTCAACACACCCCTCCCGCTCAGATCAACATCGCAGTCGTCGTTCGGCAGGTGAACGCTGTGACGTTATCCTTTCATTTACGTCGTTAGCGAGGTAATGTGTCCGAGACGGGACTGAAATTTCATGCAAATTTGCCACAGCTCACTGCCCCGGCGGCCAGGCCAGCCATCTCGAACAGTTCTATGGCTCGTCTCTGTTCCCTCGGTGTCATCAAAAAGTACAATCGTGAGATTGTACGCTCAGTATCGTTTTCACTCGTGATGACATAATGACATGATGACCCGTTGATGGATTGACGTAAACGTTGTATGGTCCTATGTACAATTGATTCACCATTAATCTCGTCCAAACGTACACGTCACATCGTCGTCGTACTTCAAGTTGGCCGAACTGCTTGCACGACGAGAATGCGGTTCCCCGCTCTCTATTAATATCGAACTGATTAGTACACTGTGGGCAGTACACCACTCCGCGCCCAAATTTTAAGTAGTCGGCGCCATTTTCACTCGCGCCGACATGACGGCAGTTTCAGTTTTTGAAATGTCGACACCGGCTTGGCAATCGAATTAATGCTTGTCGGTGCTTGCTCGGCGCACGAACGAACACACGGCCAAGACAAGGAAGCGTGAGGGTAGGGAATCAGAAGACGCGGTGACGAAATTTTAGTTTCCGAAGCTACGTTCTACTAGTACGGTGGGGGGCGAGAAGCTGGATCAGATCAGGTTCAGAGTTCCATTTAGGATCGCGTATATCCTAACCCTACAATTTGTGACAGAATTCTAGACCGCTGCTTATGTAATCAAAGGTTTAACGAGCGAGCGCTGCACAGCGCCGCGTGAGCACGGTGAGCATCAAATTCAAGTTGACTTGCCAGGAGCTACGAGACTCGGAAGCCGTCGAAGAACGTTTCTGAAAGTGTCACTGGAGCTCTCTCGCCAAAGTCGAGTTCGATGAAACCAACCGATGCTGTACAGCTTGCCGACTCATACATCATGATGTGCATGTGCATTTCGAGGGTCTTGGACGAACGTGAGGCTTGCTCGGCTCATTACGCGCACTGTCGCCGATGTCATACGGGTAAGGGCCGCCGCTGATCAGTGAAATGGTTATTGGTCGGAACCAACGGCTACGCTCGGTTAGCGTCGGAAACCAGCAACTGTCTACTGATGGCCCCCGCCCCCCCTCCCCCCAGTCAACCTTCATCTTCTGCTGTGGAAGGAGGGCACACACAAAGTAGTATAGGCGTTTCGAACGTACACAGAACCTAGCAGCGAAGTCGAGTAAACGTCTACAGTCCAGGAAATACGACGTGGGTTCAAGTACTCCCACTGGTGACCCACTGGCCACCCCGAGTAGTCACATCCATCACTCCGAGTCACATCTTGAAAACCCAGCCTGCCGGTGAGCAATACCTGGTTCGAATCTCATATCTCGAGCTTGCTCTTGAAGGTGTTTTACTTGGTGAATCGAGAGCGTACTTGAACGGCGCAGACTTGAACGTACGCTGGCAGAACGGTGACGACTCGGATTACATAGGCAACGGTTTTGGATTCTGTGACGAATTGTGGGGTTAGGATATACGTGATCCTAAATGAAACCCTAGATCCCGACTCAGTCGAAACGTCAACAACAACCCGATCCTTCTCGCCCCCGTACATTCCGTAGGTATAGGCGTACACCGATGGCTGCTATGGCAATGCTCAGTGTTTTTAGTGCCACTGGTGTACCAGTGGAAAGCCATAAAGCCACGAATGGCAGCGCCATAGCCATGAAAATGCCGCATGGCAGTTCCCAGGGTGCACTTACTGTGTGATTAGTTGAAGAATGTCGCTATGTATCGTCAAGATGAGTACTGCCGGCCTGTGTGATAATGATAAGATATTGCGATGCGTTGATCTGAACGCCATGGCCATGTTCGATGGCCATAGCTTTGCCACTGGCAAGCCGCGTCGTGTGGCGTGTGTCGGGCGGGCATAGAGTGCCACTGGCTCTTCAAACAAACACTGCTCTGCATTACTACCTTCTTAATTTATGCATTACGAGAAAAGCCTACTGAACAGCCAGACCTCCTGCCAGTATCCTCTCTCAGAGATATACAATCGTGGAAGCCAGTTGCTTCATACGGGCGTAAGTTCCTGCTCGCTTTGGACCACCCAGAATCCTGCGACAACGTAAGTATTCAGGCCTCAGGGGAGACCACGCTTGCATTCGTCGACAAGAGGTACGGAATATGTACATACCTTGTCGTCGCGGCGACCGCATGAGCCGAAACTCCATGATGCAAGGTTCGGACGTGCACGCAACGGCGATCTCCAGCGTCTGAATAGATCCCCCACCGCACTCAAAGAAAGGTGACTGCACTGAGTGCATTCCATCAAGGGCGATGTCGCCAAGGAATTCTTTCCGCGAGGCCGATGACGTCGGAAGTGCAGACGAGGCGAGCACTGCCTTTGTATCCAAGTCTTCTAAACGCCACAAAGTGAGATAGGGACTCTCCCCGATATACCCGTATGCGCGCACAGCATGCTCGTTGGCATGCTTAGTCTTGCGTGAGAACTCTACTTTGACGGCACAGTACCCGAGGCCGTAATCGCGAACGCGGTGCTGTATGATGACCGTCCGCTGTGCGGTATGAGCGGGCATGGGTTCATAGTCCGATCCTTGAACACAGTGAACATGCATACCTCTGAGTCCAACCGCACGACCGAACCATTGCTCAGTGCGTGATGAACATCCGGGCCTTCCGTTGCTCCGACGAAATCGGGGTAATGGGTGGACGAAAGCGGCCATGATGGTGAAGATGCGTTCCGTACGAGCTTTTCCAGCCCATTGTAAGGGCTCCCAATGGAAGCCTTTAGATAGCTGACATGTGGTTCTTGTGAGTGCAGTTGGATGACAACGAGATTCCGAATAGTAAATGCGATGGATAGGGTGGCGAATGCGGTCAGCCAGAACGAGGGGTCAAAGAAGATGCGCTTGGATGATGTTAGGGTGCGGGTCTCTTTGCTTTCCGGCGACGCCAGCAATGTCTCCTCGTCCGGCGCAGGAACAGGGTGGTAAGAATGCGCCCCAATCCTCCGGAAGGTAAACGGGATTGCAAACGAAAGAACCATTGGGAGTTCTCTTGCGAGGTGACGTGTTAGAATCGGGATGAGTTCATGAAAAGTGCCAGGAGAGGACAGTGCGATCGTATATTTATTTCTCGCCGAAAGATGATCACGGCTAAATTAATAAGTGTTCCGGTGCTTGTGCTGTGCTTGTATCACGGCGGACAGGCACACCGATCACAGGATTCATATCACCGCATTTCGGTCATCTAGCGCACGAATCATAAAGGTGTCTCACACAAGAACTGGTTGAACGGACTACACCCCTTTGACACTTCAGAAACCTTACATGGAAACACAAAGAAAGCCTACATCTATATCCTGGGAGCTTGCTCTCTGGTCGACTATCGCGATTCTGCTCGCCATATGGAGTGCAAGCATCGTACGAAAACCTCCTGGAAGCACAGTAGGCGTCGAGGGGAACCACATGCCTGACAGGCATTATCGTCAGTCCGCAAACGCTCTAAGATAAGGTTATAAACTCACCATGTGTCGTTCACAGGCTGGATAGGAGATGACTATCCTGCCTACTACCCGATGGAGGTTCGGGATACCATCATGTTTCCAGAAGATACCGTACACTACCCCATCAACGGGGATGATGCACTACAACAGTGGGAAACACAGTTCCCGACGCACGGGGCAGGTTGGGTGTGTCTTGGTCCAGAACGCCGTCCCTTCGCCTTGACAATGTACCACGAACTACACTGCCTTGGACGTCTTCGGCTCGCGCTCGAGGATAGTGCCAACAGGACATACGAAGCGCAGGCCGAACATGTGCAACATTGCTTGAATTACTTGCGGATGATGACGCTCTGTCGGGCGGACGTCACCCTGGAGCCCGTCATAGATGCCAGTCTGTCTGTCGACCTGACGCAACCACACGTGTGCAAGGATTGGGTTCAGGTATACGAAGAAGCATCACGGAATGCGGAGCGATGCAGGAAGCATAAAACATAGTTCCTGGGTATGGCTTTTCAGGGCGGTTCGGCGTAATTGAAAGGACTGGACACTGTCGGACCAAAGTTCTAATGACATACCCGTGAATGAATCGATGGGCCATCTAAATCGCCTTTTTCGCATCAACGCCACTAACTTGCAGCGAACAGCTCGATGTGCTCGCTCTCGGGCTCTGGCCACCCAATTTGGCCGCCTGTGATCAAGTTCTCTCTTGTGGCACTGCGAGTTCATCAAGCCACAGTCAGTTACATAGGAAAACATAAACCTTGCATTAACTCACCAAATGGGTCTGTGGGAACCTTGTTTTGCCTATTTTCACGTAGCTTTTTGGATGCTATAGTAGCCCCAGCTCTTCAAGTTGGTCATGGAACAAGGAGATAGTGGACGACTAGACTTTCCGCTCAGTCAAATAGATTAAAACTGATTAACACAAAGAAGGTGCGCCGTGATGCCGAAGCTAAGCGGGATCTGAAATTAACGACCCTTCAATAAACTTTAAATAATCCATGTTACAAGCGTAAGGATGATAGCAAACTGCAAATCGATAACATGGGTGCACCGGCACCGTTCACAATCCCAAATGTTCTACTTCCGCAACTTTGTGTTAATAGCAGGCAGAAAGAGAACCTGTTCGCCCTGATCATCCGTCTCGGAGACGATCGCGGTGGTCGAAACACCGTCAATGTATCCATACATGTCCAACATGATCCATGAGAACAAGCAACCCTCGTTCGACGTAGGCACGACGAGTCTACAAACGCAAAAAGATGAGACGATCAACATGGACATGCCACCGAAATGACTACGAAACGAGAACAATTACCGGTATTGATTGTCGTCCGCTGGCCAGAGTGGCAGACGCGTCAAGGCCCCGGGGTGGTCGTCTTGCATGACCTGCAGGACATCCGTACCGTTGATGGTGTACTCGTTTACATATATCGACCCGGAATCGATCTCCACCGTGAGCGACGCCAATCCATCTGCCGAACGCCAAGTGCCGACCAGGTTGTTGCGCGTGGCGTCTTCTAACACACGGTCGAACGCCGCTTGGACGTGGCTCGTGATGAGCTTCGTGAGTCGAATCGTCTCCGATGTCGGTCCTGACTGAAGCACGATGATGCCGTACGAATTAACAGGGTTGAGTGTGAACGCCGTATGATGACCTGCAACTTCTCCAACTGGAACCAGGTTATCCAGGGCGCCTGTTCGGTAGGGTAAGTGTTTGCTCACTCTTTTGATATAATTTTTGTTTTCTGCCATAAGAGTCTATCGAGGTGTAGATCTCCCATAACGCTCCGACGTCAGAATAATCATCGAACCAGGTGTGTACAGGACGCAGCCATTCACGGACTGTGAATGGGGACAGAATACTTTCAGGTCGTTGAGGATTTATCAACACTTGCATGAGCTTGATGAGATCGGAAAGCGAGCTGATCTGTCCGCCAGCTGGGTTCATAGCATCCTTGAAATCTTGGTCCTAAAGATGACTCGGTATCGCGGACGAGACGACTGTGAAAACACGTACGATCTCCCCAGGGTTCAGCGAACCCACGACGACATTCTGTATGTTCTCCTCTGTCACCAAGAACGAGGATCCATTGAATCCCAATGGTCCAAAGATATCTTGCTGCATCAACTCGGCGTGCGTTGTTGGCGCAGACGGGCCGTTCGCAGCCATATTTGCGGCAACGTTCGCAATTCCCAACAGTGCGTAACCAGTATTCGAGTACACGGGATAGGTGTATGGAGCCACTACAGGACGGCTCTGCGCGATGCCGTCAAAGATTTGTTGGTGAGAAGGAAATTCGAGACCGTTGAACCCTGGAGGTCCCCGTCCGGACAGCGAGTTCGGCCAGTGGCCCTGTGCGTTCCCTGGAGGCAAGTCTCTTCCGAGTCCCGACATGTGGGTCATCAAAGTACGAAACGTGATCGGAGCGTAGTATTTGTTGTACTGCAACTCGGGACACACAGATGAAATGGGGTCGTCCCTGTAACGGATGGTCATGAGTTTTCTGTCAGAGCGCGAGACTGATCTCCTTTACAGATTGAGCACTCCACCATCACGAAGAATGAGAGTCTCGAGCGCAGCGAATAGTTTTGAGATGGATGCGACCCTATAGATGGAGTGCCTGTCAACTGTGGTGTCTTCGCCGACATCCGATTCGTTGGCTCGACGCTTTCCCCAAAAGCCTTCGTAGAGCGAACCATCGGACCCGACGACGGCCACACTGAAACTGTCGATTCCTCCTTGATCGAAATCGCGCTGTAGGACGGAATCTAACTGGTTGAATGCTTTCTGCAATGGTTCCTCTGCCCCAGAAGGAGCGTTCGTTGCCAGAAATGACGGAAGTGGTGCACGGCACTCGTGGAGTGCAGGCTGATGCGATGCTGATGGGCGCCTCGGGGAGCTGGACGGTACCACTGAGCGCATCGCGACCTGCAGGAGGGCTGCAACCACAACTACATTGAAAACGAAACTCCATCGCGCCCAACGCGGAGTGGATGGCTGGACATGTTTGTCCGGCGGAGCATCTTTCGTCATGGCAAGTGGAAGAGTGCACTTATGAAGCTATGCAGGCCCGTTGACGTGACGACCACTCCCGACCAATGTGGTGAGCCAGGTAAAGCCTAGGCTTGAAAGAGAAGCAAAACTGAGGGACATCACGAATGATGTTTATATAGTCCCACCGATGTTCGTAGGGAATTGACTAGCAACTCAACTGAGTTGAAAGTCAGCAATCGCTCCATGACAGCTGACAGCAGCGACTGATCTCGGAAATTTTGTGTGTAATGCGGTTGGATTGTGGCCCGGTGTGTCATCAGGTCATGCAGCCTGACAGCTAATGCCGCTGTAGTCGGCGTCAGTAAGCAAGCCAGGAACTACTGATATATAACCAGCGAATCAATGATTTGTAGGCATGACTGGGTGTTGTCCATTTTCGAATTTCGCCTTGACGCCGCTGTTGAGCGCGTCCAGCCCGAGGGGTCTCAAAGACTGATGCAAATGTCCCGCTGCCATTCAGCCGCAGCGTAATGTTTGTGTAAATAGTGGCAGTGGCAATCTAATCTCGTCTCTTTTCCGGCTTCTATCTCATCACCATCACCATCATCATCGCCATCGCCATCGCCACGCCGCCCGACCGGTGTTTTCGTGATGCCATGATGTGCCCGTGAACATCTTCGTCGCAGCCATCACTAGGGCTGCGTTGCCCAGCACTGGGTCCAGCCCGTCCCCGTCTCTTTTATACCCCACAAGCAAATCTCAATCGGCCTGTCGTTTCATCTCGTGCACACTGACAACGTCAACGTTCTGCTGGGAGCTTGGTCTAGAACCCTACAAACTTGCATCGTCGCCGAATGCCGTTTCCTTTCTCAGCCCTCACGTTCGTAAAGCTGGGAGTCCTCCTCCTCGGCGTGTTCAACCTCGCGCTGATGCTCAAGGGAGTCAGACCCCCGTCTCCATCCAAGTCCATCACAGAACCACGTCAAAGTACGTGCTAAAAAGACAATAAAATGAAATAAATACTCTGTGACGATGTGCCTACATACGCACACAGTACGCATCAAAGACTATCCGGAGCTCTCGCCTCTCCATCTCGACATACCCACGATGGGCGCACGCACGCTCTTCGCCGAAGAGACGGTGCACTACCCCATCAATGGTACGCTCGCCGAGCTCGAGTGGGCGTCGCTCGTGCCAGAGGGGAACCATGGACTCGTGATCATGGGTCCGGACGCACGTCCGTACGCCGTGACCATGTTCCACACCCTGCACTGTCTCGATCGGATTCGCAAGGCGATCGTTGGGTCGCCCGAGACCACCTCGGCGCGGTATCATGTTCAGCACTGTTTCAACTACATCCGACAGATGGTTCTCTGCGCTGCCAATACGCGGTTGAACCCGACGAATCATGTTCAGCCGTCAGGACAGCTGGCGAGCGATGGGATTGGGTTGATGTACGAATGTCGAGATTGGGACAAGGTGTACGAAGCGTTCGAGGCCAACTATGCATTGAATCGGACCATGTCGTTCCCGCGGTAGATCATACAGAGATTTAAAGTAAAGGTATAGTTATAAGTCATACGAGATGTTCCTCTCTCTTGCTTAGTGCAATAACTATTGTGGAAAGGGAATGAGCGTGGTTGTCTTTTATGCGGATCTGCTGTTGGTGATGAGGACAAAGCCTGCGATTCTCGTGAAGCCCTGCAAGGTTCAGACTTTGTCTTCTTTGACTTCCTGGATGAACGAGTTGGAGTCGTGCTGGCTTGCGATGTCACCTGAAGAAACATGCATGGTGCCCGAGGCACCTGATGCGTCGTGGATCGGCCGTATGATAGCTCGAGGTCGGGCGCCGGATGCGAAACGTAGGCTGCCCACGGACCCATATTCGTCCGTCTCGAACGAGATCCCACGAGCGATACGATAGATGATCAACGACGGTGCGATCGCCTGTTTGCGGGAGGCCAAACATTAACGTTTGAGCAACCGTCACCCCAATCACCATCAAGGCCAGGAATGAAACGCGGCACGCACCTGAACCGTGCCCAACACGGGGAAAAACACGTTCTCGAGCGGGCTGTTCAGTACGAACACCACCAACGCAATGATCACGAACACCGTGTACAACAATGCGCTCTCGAGCGTCATTGCCATATAACTGAGGTAAAACGTCCCCTGGGGGGTACCGATAGCCCGAGTGAGGGCCTGTCGATGCATCAAGAGTCGTACGGAAATGAGGCAGGACGTGCAGACGTTCATCGCGACGGAACAGGACCAGAAAGAGATGCCGGTGACTTGGACTGCATGGGTACTGTAGACTGCGCCGGGTGCAGAGCTGACGACGAGCCAGGCTATCGACGAGCCGACGGTGGCGAGGTATAGCAAGACGGGAAATGCTACTTCATACATGTTCGCCATGCAGACGATGTAGCATCGATAGAGCTAGTGCTCGATTGAGTATCGTGTGGTGACGAGCGCAAGGGATACGCACGAGAAAAGCGTCAGAAATCCAGGTATTCAAGACAAATGCGACGTTGACGATGACAGAGGGCCACGGTGACAGTGCGTTGGGGCCGTAGGAGCCGACTATGTTGAATATCGCCAAGCTTTGCGCTGGAGCAGCGTACAGCGAGACCGCAAAATAGAGCGTGGTGATGGCTAGCTGGACGATGGAGTACGATAAGAGAAGGTTGTATTTCTGCTTTCGAAGCAAGGCCAGATTCGTCCCGGAAATGGCGAGGTAGACGCCTAGCAAGGGAGCGTTAGTAGGAGGGGGACCAGGGTGTCGGAATGGATACCATAGAGTATACACGCTACGGAGCTGCCTTCGAACGCAATGGTATACTCGTTGAACAAGGAGGAGGGGTATGTGGGCTGAGAGCCGCTTCCAGACATTTTGATTGCGGTGGTCGACGGGCAGGTAAGGGGGACGCGTTCTGAAGGGAACGTGTATATATACGGTCAACTTCTGACACCGGGACTGCGGGCGAGCAGATAGCGCGATGGGCCAAAAGCGTATATCGGAGATGAAAACTTATCGGCCGCTCTGCTTCCAGGTCGTCTGATGACTGTCATGGGTGGACGTGGAGGTTTCGGCCTTTTGAACAACGACGCAAAAGCATGTTTGAACCTCTAGGAATCAGCAAAGTCAGACTCATTTGTTGGTCCCCACGGCAACACACCTGGAATTAAACAGCGGCATACCATGCATGTGTTCAGGTACCAGATAGTAATACGCCCTTTTCAACTCGATATTTTGGGCGACGTACGCCTATCGTGCAGACGCCAAACTCGAGCGTAAGCATGTCCGGTGATCGTCACCACTAACCCGCCAGTATTCAAACCCGGGCTGACGATTGCGCAGGCTGTGCTTCACTCGGATAAGTCTTGGACAACTCCAACTGAAGCGGTTTCAGTTTTTTTGCGGCGGCTAGTCTGCCAGCAGACGGACAGGTGAATTGTTCGCAACCTGGGTGTATTTGGCCCATCCTAGTGATATTGGTGTCTCTCGTAGTTGGTAGGGTGTAGTCTGGGCTCCAAGTACTATTGCCGAGTGCGCGGCTCGATGCGTGCAGCCTATCACTCAGTCAACATAAGGTCTCAACGTCGACTCTCATGGCCTCCTCCTCCTCCTCCTCCTTGTGCTCGCCCTCGTCCTCCGCCGTGACGATCCTAACACCCGGAAAATCCATTCTCAAGCGTCCACCACCAACACAGACCAGCATCCTAGGTCGCATCAGAGGTTTCTTACCAACCCAGCCCTCCCCACCAATCTCCGAAGACACCAAGAAGCCACTGAAAAGAGCGCATTTCATCTTACCTCACCTCGCGACCGTCTACCCGATATCGACCCTAAATCCACCATCAACCCCGTCGCTCAAGGACGAAAAACGAGCCATCGAAGAAAAGGAAACGGAGCGACGGAAGCGGATCGTGAGAGGGAACTCGATAGGTCCAAACGACACAGACGAATGGTGGAACTTGGACAAGGTCGAGTCGTTTTACAGGGAATGTTGTGCGTCGAGAGAGGAGGAGCCAGACCCCGCCGTATCTACTGCGTTCAAGGTGTGTCTGGATCCCCACGCACGTTTGCAAAATTCACGCTCCATTCCTAGCGGGCGTCCGCGACGAAACCTCGCTCGGTCGATCTGTCCGGCGTGCAGCTCACCCATACGGCCACGGCTATTCTATCGGATGTGTTCAACATCGAATGGGGGCTTCGCAAGCTGACGCTGAGAGAGTGTGACTTGGTCGATTCTGTCTGTCCGTCTTCCCTCTTGCCCGTCGTCTACTGATCCCCCGATAGAAGTTGAAACCGATCCTACACGCACTTCTCATACCTGGAACGCTTGAGTATATTTCGGTTGCATCCAATCGTCGACTCAAGGCATCCGCGTTTAAACTGATCGGAATGTATGCTTCACAGGTGGGCCCCTTGCACATGTCACCTGTCGGGGGGGTAGGCACTGATTTCTAGGACGGTAGGCCAAGAGCTTACAATTCCTAGATCTTTCATCGACAGTATTGGATAAAAAGGCAGTCGACTATCTCGTCGTCTGTCTCACTACTGCTCCGGAACCTGGTCTCGTTTCTCTCCGCCTCGATGACTGCTCCCTTCGTCCAAATGCGCTCGAAGCTCTCGGTGAGTGCCCGTTTCATCATGAATCCACTCAAACGTGACGTTTTTCCTTCCAGCTCGCGTGGTCCGGACATCCTCATTGCGAAATATATCCCTCCGACACAACAAAATAACGGCGACGGGCGGTGGTGCCGTCGCGCTCGCCCTTATGATCCGTGACTACCCCGACGTCGTATCAGGACCTGGGACTGGCATCCCCGGGAGCACACCACCCGCCACGTCACCCGCATCCTCTATATTTATGTCCCCACCCCCATCACCGCTCCCAAACCCCCCTAACCTCCCCCCTCCGACGCGTACCGGACCCATGCCCCCACCCCCACGACACCCCTCTATTCTAGGCCCACAAACCACCTACACGCCGTATATTCCCCGATCAAAACGTGCCGCCGCGACACACCCCCCGAACCCGCTCTCTGCGACTGGCCAGCTTGTTCCGATTATCACCTCAAATTCCCACGGTGGCGTGACAACCCGACACCCAGCTCCAGGGGCTGTCAAGACCGAGGGTGCGAATGGGGCGCCGGGGCGCCACGACCATGGACCGAGCGCGGCGTTGTTGGACAAGGTACGCGCGTTGGATACGTTGCCGCGATTAGGTGCGCTGCGGACGCTCGATCTAAGGGGTAACGATCTTCGGGTAAGTCAACGCGTTGGGATTGCGTCGTGGATTGCGTCTTGATATAGGTTTCAAAGACTGGAGTGACGTACCTCGCACAAGTGTTGAAGCGGAATCGTACGTTGAAAGTGCTCAATTTGAGTGAGAACAAGCTGGACGTCCAGTGTCTTATGTCGATTGCTGAAGCTCTCGTGCGTTTCGTTTCGTCTTCTATCCTATCATCTATTCGTGCTCAGCTCTAGGGTTAGAAATACAATTTGTGTTTAGAGACGCTAGATCTCAGTCGGAACCCCTGTTCGGGACCTGCCCTGGAAGGCGTACGTCCCGCTACCCATATTTCTCTCGTCTTTGACACGTTCCTCTCCAGATCCAATCGTTGCGTACAGCGTTTACGCTCAACACCGCCCTCAAACGCCTCTTTCTTTCCTCCACTCAGCTCACCTCTGCAGGCGCCATCGCCCTCGCCGAGTTCCTCCCCGAATCCACCTCCCTTTTACACCTTGACCTAACCGTAAATAACATTGACCTCGCCGGCGTCATGGCACTCAGTAAAGGTCTTAAATCTAACCACGTCATACGTTGTCTCGATCTCAACATCCCGCCGGACAATGAGGAGTTTGCAAAGATTTGTCGCGAGATTTTAAATACGTGCGTGAGGAATACGGAGGAGGCGGAGAGGGCAGCACGGAGTGGTGCGGGTGGGGTGGGCGGGGCTGGACATGACAATGGGCATGTGGAAGACGGACATCAGGGGACGCTGACGAGTGGGAAAGGGTTGGGAAAGGGGGTGTGGGGATTGATCGAGGAGAGCGAGTTGGCCAAGTCGATTCGGACAGGAGATGGGCTTCATGTCAAGGTAGAGCGTGCCTTCTTCGTTTGTTCGCGAGATGCGGAACATGATGGTGGCAGATTTACTGACCGGATGGTTCTTCCTTTGTTAGACCGATCTACTTTCGCGTGCCGAGGCACTACAGGCGCAGATCCAGGCTAGAATCGAAGGAAACGGCGCTCCACAAACGAGTATGGGTGTTCACGTCCACGCTACCAACGCTGGCGCGGGTCCCGGATTAGAACAGGAGCTCATCTATAAGGCCCGCAAGATGGTTGAAGTCCTGACGGTTCAGATCCAATCGAATGCAACGGCGGCGGAGGAATCCAATTTGGAGCGGCTCCTTGAGTTGTGCGATCGGCTCAATGGAGGGGTCGACACACTTACGTCACGCGCCTCTCGTCGGTCGCTCTTGCACGGCCTCGGATTGAAGATCGAAGGTCTGCATGGTACTGGCGCGGGGACGGGTGAGATCAGGGGGACGACGATAAACGAGAACGAGGAGAACGTATCATTAACACCGCGTGTGGACAAGGGCAAGGGACGAGCGGAGCCTGAGCCTGAGGAACCCGAGAAAGTGTTGAGTCCCACATTCATGATCACTGAATCGGAGGACGAGGATGAAGACGCTCATAGATACATGGATGTGGACGAAGGAGAGGAGGTCGGTGTGCTGGCGACATCACCTACGGACAGGTACGTTTGTTCCCGTCACGTCATGGGGACGGTGTTGATCTCGGTTTGGTCGATATGGATGCCGGATGTTGATGTTGATGTTTGTGTTTGATAGGTCAAAGAGCTGGGTTGAGGAAGAGGGGGAGATATTCCGTAAAGGGACGGTGTTGTTAGGTCCTGAAGAGATGGAAGGGGAATACGCCGGCGAAGATCTTCGACGCGAGGTATGTCCTGTCTCCGTCCCTGCTCCCGTCACATCTATCTCTATCTCCGTCCCCGCGCCCGCCCAATCTCCCAATCTCTCGAACTCACCCCGCTTTCCCATGTCCACAGCTCCTCGAAGCGATGGTCGAACGCCCACCCCCGCGAGGTGTCATCGACGACTTTGGGATCGAGGTCAACATTCACACGGCGACGTTTGACGACGTGCCTACCTCCCCATTGCCTGTCATCGAGGACCGGTCACAGGCCAAAGGCCTACCCCCGACGCCACGCGCGTACGTCTCGTCGCGCACGCGGTCGTCGAACGGTGGTGCATCGGACGTGGGGCAGTGTTTGTCGCCGACGGAATCATCGCATTCGCCATCGCCATCGCCGGTCTCGCCGACATCGCCACGTGAACATGGGAGTGCGGGCAGTAGAGCGTTTCCGCTCTTGGGGGGCGCGACGTAAAACAGGGGTGGCGTTGGACTAGCGATGGAGCTGATTGGGGATATAGATATAGTTCTCCCCCGTCGTTTTTGTTCGGGTAGTAGCGTCATCTACGTATGTATGGTATGAATCGGAGTGGGGACGCTTTTTTCTCCCGCTCGGACTAGAGTATAGTATGAACCAAGTCACGCGTGTCGTTGTACTCTAGACGAACAGTGGTATTTATGTAATTCGAAATGACACTCCGGATCGCGAGGGCCATCATGATGGCGTGGATGTGTCAAGTCTACCATTCGAGAAGCCGGGCCAACGTTTGACTTGCAGAAACATGTGCAAGATGTCCACCGTGCGCTTGTTGATCTCGTCCCGCACGCACTGTAAGAAATCGGGTCCACACGTTCCGAAGAAGGGTGGTACGAGTGACCTCGGTGCTCGATCGTGTTTCGTTGTAATCCTCCGCTGCTCTACCGAGAGATACTGTTCAGCACGTACGAGTCCGTGCAAAGAACTTTTTTTTTTTTTTTTTTTCCGGCGTATGGATTTGAGCTTCTGGGTCGACCGTATATTATATGTATATATGTAGTGGCACAGAGACGGGCGACCGGGTCCACTATTACCAAATCGTCCACTTCCAAGAGGGGTTATGACCAAGTGTATCACTGGCATCACGAGGACTCAGTAGTCAGTAGTCAGTAGTCAGTAGTCATGTCCGTCGAAGCGGCAAAAGATTGCGTACGTGAACCGGGTTGGCGTCTGTACCCACAAACCAGTCACCTCTCTGGTGAACCTTGTCCGACCTTCTTCGTCTCCGCACCACCCATCCGTGCGCTCGTTGACGTCGGTCGAAGGCATCGATCCAGGAGATAACTATGTGTGCCGCGGATCTCCACCCGTGTGACTCGCTGCTTTGGCAGACGTATTCTTTGATCCCGGCCCCGGTCAACGGACATGGTGGCTGCAATTTGCCAGTCAACGAGACTGCTGACGCGGTGACGGTGAATTCTGTGCCTCGGGCGTGACATCGATGTCTGCGGTACAACCCGGCGCCAAGAATTGGAGGGACGTGTATGATCCCTTGGCATTACTAACAGCATCCGTGACCTTGATGCCATCGCAAGTACACCGTTGAGACGGAATCAGCCATGACGGAGAGAGAACAAGTGCGTATGTACCTTTTTCTAGCATGCCTGGGACGTGGGCATATTCCCCCGCCGCATCATGATTCATATTCATGGGAGATGAACGCCACTTCGGTGATGAGCAGCGTCCTTGGCTCTTTCCGTTGCCTGGCAGCAACTCACTCACCGAAATGATCACCTCGAGTCCCGCGCGTACGCGCTGTTTCTCCGTCAGCGGGTGCGGCGGCCAGTATGGCTTCCTGCCAGTGGACGCTCAGGCATAACGCCCCGTTAAGACTTCGAAGTGTGGGCTGATCACGTGCCTGTCCAGATAATACCAGGACGCGTCGGTTGCAACTTGGACGCGCCTGATTCTGAACCTCTACCACCAGCTTTAACGTGCAAATCATGACCAACCCTGAGTGGTCACTTTCCTATTGGATACGCGGACAACCCTTGAATGAGTACGGGATAGTACAGGTCCCCTCAGATACAAGCGTCTACACACTCTTAAATCTCATCATCCAGGAATCAGTCGCTCTGTCTCAGCACGAAAGGTTATCAATAGATATCTACAAGATCTCCGACGATGCGCCAGTACCTGTCGGAAAATCTATGAAAGATTTCCTTGGAAGTCTCTCTATATCTGTGCTTGGTGAAGCTTTGGAGATCGTGGATCTGCTGTCGGAGATTTTTGTGACACCACCGTCAAGATCACACCTACACCTCATTGTCGGTATGTGACACTTGTGGTCCAGATTTATGTTCACAACTCTCATTCACCTATCTAGATTACCCACCCTTTCTTGTCCGTTGTTGGCTTCGAGGTGCATCGATTGGAAATTTCTTTGGGGTCATCTGCTCGAAGCTTGACCGGATTGATCACCTCAAGCATGCGATCAGGGACGAAGAATCTACTCTTAAAGATATCCCCCAGTCCCATGTAAAGCTCTACAAGATCCCGAGCACGGGTAGCGATCTTGCCGAGATTCTTGACAAGAATGGAGAGGGACAACCTTTGCATGAAGATCAGCCGCTGGGAAAGATTTTCGACGATGTTCCTTTCTCCAAGAATCCACATGTTGTCGTTGACTGGGTCGATGTAAGTAAGTAAGCCCTTCATGGAGCAACTGATACTCACCCATGCTCCCAGAGGTATCCAGGCCGCCTCCAGCTGTACCTCGTTTTGTCGAGGGTGAACCAATTACCAAGGCACGCATAGTGTATCTGATAGGCGCTCCAATAGAGGCGCCGTCTAGCTCTAGTAAAACGTCTTCGTTCCAAAACCGACAAAAAGGTCCCCAGTTGATACCCTGTGGTCGTCCCCGCGATGCTGAGCCCATCTGTGAAGATACCATTCCTCCCACACTACTCCATCCCGTGTTCGGCCAATTTGTCGATGACTGCCAGACCATCGAGATCAAAGCTGAGGATAACCGCCTCGCCCAGGACCTCGCGCTCGCCATGTCAAGATTCTACGACAGCGAAGCACTACGTGTTGCACGTTTCAACGAAATACTCAAAGGCTATGAGATATACCTCGAGGGTGTCAAAATGCCAATTACTGGCTATGAAATGGACCGGTGTATTTCTGTGAATGGACACCGCTCTGTGATTGCCGAATTCAAGAACGAAGTGGGGGGTGCAGGGGAACCATATTTCCAAGTTGTCACATACTATTTAGAGTCAACGAGAGAAGATGCACCCGAATACCCGAGATCCACTCTTCCGTGCCTGCTGCTAGCCATTTTCGGTTAGTGCTAGGCATCTAGCATTCTTTGCTGAGCTGATTGTCGTTTCGACAGGGCCGTACATCGTCTTCGGTGCTGCCACCTGGAACTTGCGACCGACGGTGCAGATCTTGTCAACACCGATTGCGTTCAATTTTCATTCGACCGATATCCACAATCACGTTACCGTTGCGCGTCACATGGCTGCCTTTCGCAAAGCTGTTGGTTTGCTTGACAAGTATTACAGAGACCTGGAAAGAACTTCCAAAACCACGTCTCTTTCCAAAACGTCATCTCTTTCGAGAGCCTCGCGGCGTTCTAATACTAAAACCCCCCTTCAATCCAAAACTACATCTACGCCTCAGCCTGAAACGCCACCGGATCCACCTCTTCAGCATTTTCCGCATAAAACGAGTTACAAACGACTGGGCAGAAAAAAAATAATAGCGTTCCAGTACAAGGGGGAGGTCGTCAAGAATAAGCTTATCTTTTTCGGAACTGAAGTTTTGGAAGAGCACGACGACTTCATGTTGGAACAAATGATTGGAGTCAAGTTCGATGAGAAGTAGATGTGTTGTTTTCATTATACACCTCTCTGTCGTATAGCATCACTGTTGTATGCCGCACGATTGGTAGTTTCAGCCCCTGACTCCAATGGTCAAGGCCTCCATTCTCTGTAATTTAGTGGATGATTGAGCAGTATATGAGCTCAATGGATGGATGATGATACATTGACCTCAGTGGAATGAACGGATGAGAAAGGACGAGGGTGGGGCGACTTGACTTACCCTGGCAAAAATAGCTACTTTTGGATCTTTGGCATGTCCGTTGGACCCGCGCACGCTATCCAGTCGACGTGAACCAGGTTGGGGTTTGTACCCATCAAGGTGTATGGTTACATGTGTAACGAGTCGCGTACTAATGTCGTGGTGCCTTTCAGGCATGTCCGTTCCACTTCGTGTGCTCGAACAGTCCGCTGAACATCTATTTATTTAGGACCTTCAAAGCCTCGAGGAAAGGAAAAACGTATAGTACGACCCTGGAAGCGATTAGAGGGCTCCGCCAGGAACAGCTGTCAGGATTTCCTGTCGAAAATCGAGTGCTGACTATCAGCGTCTCTGAGCTTAAACGGCCGGTGAAATATTTCTGGGGTGTCCATGATTTTGTGAGAGGGTTGCGCGGCGCATTGCTCGGTATGTTTCATCTACACACTACGCGGAGGGTCTCGCTGACGGACTTTCAAGGTCACGAATATCTGACAAAGATTGGTATTCTACACCGCGACATTAGCGAGAACAATATTGTTCTCGCACGGCGTCCTGGAGGGGAAAGAGGGTACTTGACAGATTTTGACATGGCCACGCTACAGGATCCGGAAGACGAGCCTCCGCAGGTCACAAGGCGCAACATCAGAGACGATTTTGAGGGCTTTGTGAAATCATCCTCTCCGATACCCGTCAATGAATCGAAGCCACTGAAAGCCCTTCGGACAGTGCGTATATTTCGGACCCGCTCGTCACTTGTGCATCGTACTTATGCTTTTGATATTACATTAAAGGGTACGACGCCGTACATGTCCTTCAACGTTCTTGGGGGCGGGAAGCATACGTATTATGATGACATCGAGTCATTTCTCTATGTCTTGTTACTTTTCTTCTTCAGTTATGCGGGCCCACTCCCAAAGGAGGAGTTACTGGCTGCAGATGCACAAGGCTTTGTGCATCCTCTTGGATCTGGTCGTCTACCACACATGACGCACTGGCCATCGACCTACACCTTTTGGGTAGAGGGAAACATGGGACATGTTGCTTCCTATAAGAACTCAATTCTCAACCAGTGTGATGGGGCTCGTAAGCTCGTTCGGAGTGCCGAGGTCAAGGAATGGATGGCCGAGAGCTGGTACGAAGAGGAGCTACAGCGCGCTATCAAGAAGCTTTTGGCAAAATGTTGGAAGATGTTCATCAACAGCAGGGCCACTGAAAAAGGGCAGTTAAGTTTGAATCATACCAAGGTTAGCCATCGGCAGTTTATCGAGTTGCTCGAGCAGTGGTTGGCAGAGTTTGCAAACATAGAAGATAAGTACTCCCATGGTCCGTTCTAGTAGCACGTGCACGCGCAGCCTGATAACGTTGCAAATCACTTTCACTATATTGAACTCATGTGGCCAGTTCCATATGGCGCTGGAAACCCCAAATAATTCACCGGTGCGAATTAGATAGAGGGTCATGTGCGGGAATTGGAGAGTTAGTACCAGTACCAGTGCTCAGTACTGGCCCTGTTCGGGTCTAATATGGTTAAACTTTCACCTTCGTCCGGCAGTGAATGCAAAGCGTCAAGGTACACCAAAGCTCTAGCAGCCATCCGAACCCTTTGCAAGATCAAAGCAAAGAAACCTCTTGACAGAATGGACGAAGAAAGTGTTCAATCCCCTATAGACATGCACGTTAGTTACTGTCTGGATGTTGCTAACCTTGACAATGAGAGGCTCTTGTCGGACCCACATTTGCCTCGAACAAGTATCCCATCACACACATGCTACCTGCCAAAGATATTATCTGACGCATAATGGAGGAAATCGAGTCTATATTTTCCGAAAAACTTACGAGTGTTTTTATCAAGTCACAGAGACATTCCTGAGCACAACTGTCAAGGAGGCACAGAAAAGCGGAATAAATGTTCCCACGGTTTACCCAAGCTTCAAGCTCACGTGACAGAAGCGGAATAGGTAAATTAGTCACGCGTCACTTCAACGCGTTCACCGTAAATCAAGGTCTGGCACGAGATAATAATTTGGTGCTGACACAGGGAATTGTAATCCTCATCTGCCACCAGGGAGGACCTGATTCACTCGTTCAACGTGGGTCTGGGCGCTCCTCCACTTCCCGAGTCCAGGCTAAAGTTCGGGGCCACGGAAGATTTGGGCTGTCCACGGACCACAGGAAGCCACATTTGAAACTGTTCTGTTATTGTTATTCCATCGTGGAACAATCAGGTCCGATCAGTTGTGGAACATAGCAGAGCTTCGCGACGCGTCCAACCTGTTTATTTAAACGTGTCTTGTGCATGCACAGGTAAGGCGCATCCCCCTCAACTTCCTCCTTCCCTACGCTCAACATACACACTTTCTGCGCTCATCTCGCCAAATGTCCACTGACACTCCTCCGTCTGCCACCGACTCAATCACTAAGAAATTAGCGCACAGCAAGATCTTTGATTTTGTTGTAGGTGCACACCCTCGCAGGCGTTGGGGCGCTTCTGACGTTGTTGACAGTGCAATAGAAACATGGACTATATCAAACAATGCCCTTATGGAAGAGACCCAAGTATTCCCAGCCGCACAAAAAACCACCCCTCACCCACCAAGCAAAGTGGCTCGAACCGCCACCCTAGTCAACCAGCAACACGTGGTCCGGTCGACAAGGCTATTCAGCACGAACTGGCAGAGGCTCGATTCGCCGCTGATGACCTAGCAGATCAGATGTTTGGCCACCTGGTGCCAACCGACTTGGCCAAGTATATTCTGGGAGAATTGGTCTCTATCGGTGACGTTGAGGTTTACGAGGGCGGCGGAGTCCTGGATGCTACAAACCCGAAGGCAGCCCTGGACCCAGATTCCGAGGGCGTCTTGCGTGCTCTCGATGAAGCCTGTGAAGACGCGAAACGGCATGCCTGCCATCGCTCTGAGTCTGGTAAAGTCGAGACCGAGTCGCCAGAGGAGGGAGAGAAGCAGACAAAAGGCAAAGACAAGGCGAAGGGAAAGGGGAAGAATTCATACTTGTGGCGATGGAAGGACTTCCCAGCCAAGCCCATCAAGGAAGATGAGCTTGTCGGATTCCTCAACAAGATCACCGATCAGGCCTTCGACTGTGCGAAACCTCAGCTTGACGCGAAGGCTCGTCGGAACAATCGCTTTGCAGCTCCAAGGGACAAGCGTCACGCCGTCCCGTTGCCATATGAGGCGGATGGCGAAGACATGCGTCCAGATTTCTTGGTTTTGCCTATCGAAGCATTCTCGGACGATATGAAGACCGTGGATGAAAGATATGTCAACTTTACCACGCCGCGCGTCGTCGGTGAAACGAAGAGTACGGACTTTGGGGCGGGCCTCGCACAGGTGCATCGGTATGCAAGAGGCATCAGGCGGGCACAACCGTGGGTGCACTTCGTAACAGCAATGACGGTGACCAGCGGGCGGGCAGCTCTGCTACGTGGAGAAGGCAGTGGTACGGAGCGGCTGGAGCTGAGTCTGTCGAGTGGTCGTGGGTGCATGGAGTTCATTCGAATCTTGCTTGGTCTTGCGTTGGCAGAGGGAGAGGATTTGGGGCAAAACCCCGACGTGGTGCTCGAGAAGAAAGAGGTTTCTTGCAGGGTAGCTAATCCAAAGCCGACTACTGCAAGACCTGTCGTGGCATCCAGTCTCGAAGGCGGCGCCGCATCGTCTGCCAGACCAAAAATCGGCATATCTGACCAGCTTACTGAGTGTCCCGTACCTTCGAGCTCGCGAGGACCAACCAACACCCATAATAGTGCCCGCACATCTGATCTCGGGTCCGGTGTTACCAATTCGTCCACTTCCAAGAGGGGCTACGACCAGGTGGATCACTTGCGTAACGAGGAGCAGCCATACCCGTCGAAACGGCAAAAGATTGGGTATGTGAACCGGGTGGCGTTTATACCCATCAAGGTGTATGGTTACATGTGTATGGGAATCCTGTTCACATCTAGCTCCATTCGTGGACGGGGCACGACAGTATTCTGTGTGTTCGAGGTCGATGAAGAAAGGCTTCTCGCTCTGAAGATGTCCTGGCAAGATCTCGAGCGCGAAGAAGAGCACAATGAAGTCTTAGAAAGATTGAGGAACAACGAGTCACATCCTAATGTCGTGGTGCCTTTCAAGTATGTCCATTCCACTTCTTGTGCTCGAATAGTCCGCTGAACATTTATTTATTTAGGACCTTCAAAGCCTCGAGGAAAGGGAAAACGTGTACAACCCTGGAAGCAATTAGAGGGCTCCGCCAGGAACAGCTGTCAGGATTTCCTGTCGAAAATCGAGTGCTGACTATCAGCGTCTCTGAGCTCAAACGGCCAGTGAAATATTTCTGGGGTGTCCATGATTTTGTGGAAGGGTTGCGTGGCGCATTGCTCGGTATGTTTCATCTACACACTGCGCGGAGGGTCTCGCTGACCGACTTTCAAGGTCACGAATATCTGACAAAGATTGGTATTCTACACCGCGACATTAGCGAGAACAATATTGTTCTCGCACGGCGCCCCGGAAGAGAAAGAGGGTACCTGATAGATTTTGACATGGCCACGCTACAGGATCCAGAAGACGAGCCTCCGCAGGTCACAAGGCGCAACATCAGAGACGATTTTGAGGGCTTTGTGAAATCATCCTCTCCGATACCTGTCAATGAATCGAAGCCACTGAAAGCCCTTCGGACAGTGCGTATATTTCGGACCCGCTCATCACTTGTGCATCGTACTTATGCTTTTACTATTACATTCAAGGGTACGACGCCGTACATGTCCTTCAACGTTCTTGGGGGCGGGAAGCATACGTATTATGATGACATCGAGTCATTTCTCTATGTCTTGTTACTTTTCTTCTTCAGTTATGCGGGCCCACTCCCAAAGGAGGAGTTACTGGCTGCAGATGCACAAGGCTTTGTGCATCCTCTTGGATCTGGTCGTCTACCACACATGACGCACTGGCCATCGACCTACACCTTTTGGGCGGAGGGAGACATGGATCTTGTTGCTTCGAAGAAGGACTCAAGTCTCCACAAGGATGACGGGGCTCGTATGCTCGTTCGGAGTGACGAGATGAAGGAATGCATGACCGAGAACTGGCCTGATGCGAAGCTACAACGTGCTATCCAGATACTTTTAGTGGAATGCTGGCAGCTGTTCACCGACAGCAGGGGCTCCAGTGGAAAAGGGCAGTTAAGTTTGAATCATACCAAGGTTAGCCATAGAGAGTTTATCGGGTTGCTTGACCAGTGGTTGAAGGAATTTGCATACGTAGAAGAAGAGTACTCGCGATGCCCGTTCTAGTAGCATGCATGTGCACTTGTTCTTAACAATCATATATGTACACCTCGAGAATAATGTTAGAAATTGCTTCCACTATATTGGCCCGTTCCAGGTCAAAGAAACGTGAAAGTGATATTGGTCCACCCAGCTACTATTAGATGTGTACATGTTGAAGAGCGCGCAATGATTCGCCGGGCCTGAGGTGAACAAATTGTCATCTTCACAGTCACCGTCTCCACTGCTGACAAGTGCCAGTGACCTCGCGCAAGCAATTTCAAGGCACGGGCTAGCATCTGCCAGCCAGAAAACCGCACCCAAAATGTCGTCGTTTGCGTCAACAGTAAGACCATTGGTAACTCACCAAGACGTTACGTAGCCTGATACCGAGCGCTGAGCTGCGACAGATGGAGTTTGATCTCATCCTGACTTGAAACACGTCAGGCCTCATTGCCAAACGGGGTTTGGGCGGAACTGGGCACCACGAAGTACTTTCCGATTAATCACCCTCTAGTATAAGTACCGTGTTGCTGGATCTGCCGAATGATTCTTCGAGGCAGCACCACCCTAAACATGCTGATCCCCTACCCGTCACTTGCGACTGCCATCGTGGTAATCACCATCGTGACTTTAGTCGTTGTCAGCGTCCTTCACAACAAACGTCAACTAACCTCGAAGGAAGGATATCGGCTCCCTCCTGGCCCGCCCGTACGCTGGTTCTGGGACAATGTCATGCCGGCGGTGAAGTCAGACCGTCCTGCCTAACCTTTCTCAGCGTGTTGAACTGGTTGGCTGTTCTTCAGTATCAGCTCTACGTTCAACGATTGGGCTAACGAGTATGGCCCTGTGATCACGCTTCGTCAAGGCAGTGAGATTACCATCGTCATCGCTCGGGTCGATGTAAGACGGGTTCTCGTTTCTGTTCGCTCTCAACACTGACAGCCCTTGGTTTCTTGTCTGCAGGCTGCAACCGAAATAATGGAAAAGGACGGTAGTGCACTCGTAGATCGTCCTCTGATGATTGCTGCCAGTGAACTCATGTCTGGAGGTAAACGAATCACACTAGTAGGCAACGGCGAGCGATTCCGTCGGCTCCGGAAAGCGATCCATACGCACTTGCAAGCAAAGGCGGTGTTAATGTACAAGGACATCCAGTTCGAGGAAGCGAGGACGTTCGTCCTCGACATTCTTAACGATCCAAGCGGCCATCGAAAATACGCACAACGGTACGTCCGAGTATAACGAGCGTGTGTTGTGCATGATGCTAGTGTATGTTGTTCTAGGTTTTCCGCATCTGTCATCCTACGCGTGACGTATGGCAGGCCGAATCCCATATCTATCGATGATCCAGAGTTCGTTTGGGTGACGCAAGTTGTTCAACACTTTATCGAAGGGATGCGGCCTGGTGCTTGGCTCGTTGATCGCTTCCATTGGTTAAAATACGTTCCTGGATATGGAAGGCGTCTTAGGGAATATCACGAATCTGATTCCAAGTATTACAGAGATCAGTTGGACCGCGTGAAACGTGCGATGGTGAGCCTTACTTCCCTCATATTAGACTATAATGGTGTGACCAACAAAAATCCTAGTCGTCGGATGATGCTGGCCCGTCATTCTCGAGAACGCTCTTGGAGAACGTTCATGGCCATCAATTATCCATCGATGAGATGTCTTTCCTTGCTGGAACAATCTTCGAAGCTGGATCTGACACGGTATGATGATCCGTTGAATGCCCTACGAATGGACTGAGTAGAGGGTCGTAGACTGCAAGTGCTATTATTACGATGACCATGGCTGCAGCCTGCTTCCCTGATGCACAGCTACGGGTACAAGAGGAGTTGGATATGGTTGTTGGCAAGAATAGACGTCAGTTCAGCCATCCTCCATTTAGCCCCGTATCGTCTCATCCCCCCAATCTCAGTACCGAGCTGGGATGACTGGCACGATCTTCCTCAACTTCATGCTTTCATCTCGGAGGCGCATCGCTGGAGACCGGTTGCACCACTCGGCAAGCAATGGATTTCCTCCGAGAATTTCATTAATGATTGTTATCATATGTAGGTATTCCGCACCGTTCAACGAGGGATATTATCTGGGTACGGCACCTTTTCTACGAATAGTACCTCAATGAACGCCGTGGCAATAACAGGGAGGTTACTATATCCCTGCTGGAACGACAGTAACAGGAAACTTGTGGTATGTGGGCATTTACCCCCGGGTCCTTGTACAGTGAGTAACTGAGGCCTTGATCAATTAGGGCTATCAGCCGAGACCCTGTTGCCTTCCCCGATCCTGAAACATTCGACCCTCAACGCTGGCTTGACCAAAACGGTCAATTGCGCAATGACGTACAGTTTTATCTGTTTGGCTTTGGTCGAAGGTATGCGTGTTCTTAGAACGCTCGTCCATCGCCTGCTAACTCGCACGTCACTAACGCGATGATGGGATTTACAAAGAGTGTGCCCAGGAATGCATCTCGCCAACCGTTCGCTATTCATCGCGCTTGCGCTCCTTCTTTGGTCTTTTCGAATCGTTGAGCGTCCTGAAGCACCGATCGATACTACGCCGGATAGGGACAACATCTTGGCCCATCCGGCGCACTTTGAGGCTGATTTCGTGCCTCGTATTGAGGAGGCACGGTTGAGAGAGGTGATGATGTGAACCGTGTGTAAGCACCTGTATTCGTGTCCTGAATGACTCAGTATGTATACATACGTAAGTACAGTTGGTGGAATCCATTTTTGTGCAACTGGCAGCAGCGGTTATCGACCCAGCAAAATGACTTTTGCTTTCCCCCCCCGGATTGTAGAAGAGCGTCTAGATCCAGCTACTCTTTTGTTTCAGCAGCCCGGAGTTATTCTTCCTCCTCTTGTCTCCTGTGTGTTGCTTCTTCTCGTCTCCTGTATTCTTTTTCCTGGGTCGCTCCCTGGAGCTGCTTGTTCTTTGCCTCTCGTCGATAATCAAGTGCCCACCCCCGGAAGGCACCATCGACGACTGTCACTTTGGGATTAAAGGTCAGCATCCACGAGCGCCTTTTCAAGACGCACATTCCTCGCCTGCCACTCACACGAAAATTACCCTCCAACAACAGCAAATGCGCCAGATGGGACACGATATTGTCCCAATCCGGCATCGTATCCACCGGTGCTTCGGGTCGTTCAACATTGATATTGAACCCGAAATGACCAGAGAAGGAGTGCGAGCGTGATGAATAGCGAGCGGTTTGCGAGATGTATTACCAAGCACACTCTTTAATAAGATAGCCAGTTTTGGTGGACGAAAGACGAGAAATCTGAGAACACAGCGCATAGAAATTCGACCAAAAGCCAAACGGATGACACTGTATGACATTGCGTAGTTGACCGTTTTGGTGGAGCCAGCGTTGAGGGTCGAATTTTTCAGGATTGGGGAATGCGACAGGGTCTCGGCTGATGCGGCCCTACCTAGAACGACATACACTAGCATCATGCATAACACATGTTCGTTCTACTCGAACGCACCGACGTGCATATTTTTGATGGTTGTTTGGGTCATTGAGAATGTCGAGGACGAACGTCCTCGCTTCCTCGAACTGGATGTCCTTGCCATACATCACTCGACACCGCCTTTGCTTGCAAGCGTGTCTGGATCGCTTTCTGGAGCCGACGAAATCGCTCGCTGTTGCCTACTAGTAGTTTGCCTCCCGAGAGAAACACACCGGCAGCAATCGTTGGAGGACGGTCTGCGGGTGCGCTACCCTCTTTTTACTACCTGCAGACAAGAAATCGATGGGGTTGGTATTGGTATTGCAAGCAAGAGGAGATGAAAATCCGACTTACGACGGCGATCTCACTGCCTTGACGAAGCGTGATCACAGGGCCATACTCGTTAATCCAGTTGTCAAATACTGGGGAACAGCCAATTAGTTCAACACGTTAAGAAATATTAGGCAGGACGGTCTGACTTCACTGTCGGCATGACGTTGTCCCAGAACCACCGTGCAGGGGAGCCGACATCCTTCCTTTGAGATTAGTTGACGTTTCCTGTGAAGGACACTGGAAGCAGCTAAGGTGACGATGGCGATTTGTCTGGCTGAGCCGTTCTCCAACAAGTTCAGGACTAATTTCAAGCTTACCGCCTCGCGCTACTGATCAGTGATCACATGCACAGCAGAACTTCTGGGTCGTTCTGATGGAATCCTGTGTAGGTTTGAATGAGTCCGCCTCAGAATGACGTCTGACATGATCGAATGCATGTCAGTACTTCAAGTGAAATGACTCGGAGTGTCCAATTAAAATCTGACTACGCGTCCATCTGACACTCTTTTGTATCAGCTCGTCGGAAGCTCCGAAGCGCTTGTCTCCTATGGGTAGCTTCTTAATCTCTTCCTCCCCCCAGGCGTCTCATTTTTCTGTCAATCTTACTGACGTTGCTCTATGGTATCTAGTAGTAGATCGGCGATGAGCTGTGTCTATAATCCATTTTTCTCGTTGGACGGGGTTCGTCCGTTTTCTGGGTGGCAGCGTGCATGGGTTACGGTGGTGCAGACCAAGCGACAGACTCCCAGGTCGTTTGAACTTCATCGTAGGGTCTCGGACACGCGTTGATAAGGCAAACCCAGATGGAGATCAGTCACTGCCACTGGAGGGTCTGTGCGCAACTCAGTTACGCCATCGAACACGCTGGAAGTTGATACGGTCCCCCCACCGCGGCGTCAATATTTAATCTGGCAGCTCCATGCCATGCGGCCGAGTCCGTGTTTCTGCGCACAGACCCCCTTTTCTTCATAGAAAAATCTCGTTACCCGACACTGCATCCATTACCCACTCCATCCCGCTTTCTCTCTCTCTCTTTTTTTTTGTAATCTGTCCACCGTTGAGATATGGCTGAACCGAATGTGGAGATTGCCAACGCCCCTCGTCGATCGAGCCGGATTTCAGCACAGGCACGTCCTGAGGCGCCCACAAAGCGGACGCGAAAAGGAGTGTCTGCTGCCAAACCGACCAAGGCAGGGTCCACCCGAAAACGGACCTTGAAAGTGGAACAAGAAGGGGACCAGGACGTCGACGTCGAGCGAGAGAAGGATGCGAAAAAGGTTGGTTGACCCGTTAATCTTATGTGTTTTTGTTCGTCGAGTTCAAGGAGGCTGATGCCATCGATCAACTTTCATCTCTGCTTGTATGATATTTTGAATGATGATACGATGCTTGGGTGGGATAGGTAAAGATGCCTTCTGCGGAGGAGACGCAAGCTGCGGCAGATGATGCGTCTGAAGAGCCTGTGCCATCGGACGCACTGCCCAAGAGCGTCGATGTCGGGGAGACCCTCCCGTCGCTCGTTCTAAAGAACGAAAAGGGCGAAGACGTCGACACGGCATCGCTCACGGCAGAGAAAGGTGTCGTTCTCTTCCTGGTCCCAAAAGCCGATACGCGTGAGTATCTCAACCTTTAATGCACGAGGGATGTCGTTTCGACGTCTCTTGGGCCATGCGACGATGTCGATGGGCTGACGGGATGCAATCCGGTTGATCGTAGCCGGTTGTACCACACAGGCGTGTGGCTTCAGAGACGTCTGGCAAGAATTTGGAGCGCTCAACTATGACGTTTACTGCCTCAGCGCAGACTCTCCGGCTGTCCAGACAAAGTGGCAGACAAAGGTGAGCGAGTCGGCACGTATGGTTCGGCTCCTCGACTCGTTCTGACGGGCCTGTTTCGATCGGAAGAAACTATTACCGTATCAGCTGCTCTCGGATCCTCAGAGGACGCTTATAGGCGCCCTCGGTGCTGCTGATGGTAATAGGACCAAGCGGAGTCATTTCGTGTTCGACAAGGGCGGAAAACTGCTCGATAAGAAGATTCCCGTAAAACCTGTGGATAGGTGCGTGTCCCTATTCGTCCTTGGCTCCGCCTGCTGACTCTTTCGAATGGTTTAGTCCACGGTTAGCCCTCGAGTTCATCAATGATCTTGACAAGTAGATACTTGGAAAGGTGTGGGCGTATAATGTGACGTTGCTGACGATTGTGTATATATCGCGCGTTCTATCTGTTCTATCCTGTACTGCACTGAACTGTGTTTTAAATTCTGGATTTAATGACGAATCAGTCAATAGGATCGTGTGAGTGAGCTGGTGTGCGGCACTATCCGTTACCAGAGTTTGACGAACCAAACCAAACGGTCCGCTGACTCATCACGGGCGGACTGGTCGATGTGGTCATCGAGTGCGGCGGGTGTCCACTGCGATATACTGATCGTGATTTGCCCACCTGGATGACGCTAATCCCGTGCCCGACGATACGGCCAGTATTCTTGTCAGCAACGGTATTCGACTACTTCGACTTCGCAGCTTTCCGGCAACCCGCAGGAACTACTTACACAATGGTTCATCCCACTCGTCCGATCAAGACAACACGCCTGTTTCTGCCATCGGCTATATAGGAAAGATTACGAGTAGATATGCGTGCGTGCACGGACGTGATGCGATGTGTGTTAAGTAAGCAGACGAATATAGTAAAAGTATCTCAATGGCTGAATGGCGTGAGACGAATGTGAACGCGCTTAGATGAAAGTCGGGCACAATGCGGGTTATCATATTGAGAGTCCGCTATCTAGTTTATATACTAGATCTACATATTTGATATGATTGGTCAGTCGGGTCATCGGCCTGTCGGCCTGTTACCACGTGACCGTATAGTACAGGCTTCAACAGCTATGAAGAGATTATGCTTTTTAATTTTATAGGCAATAAAGGTGCCATGGGCATCTCTGCTTTCTATGGGAGTGTTGAACAAGATGAGGCAAGATTCAAGGTCGGTATCGACCGGGTTGACCCAGCGCTACCGTGTTGCTCATCATGATCGATACGATACCAGGTCCTCGATGCCGCGTTCCAGAACGGTTGACACCACCAATATTTATGACGATAGCGAGGATTTGATTGGAAAATGGTAAGCCCACGCACAACTTGGCACTATATCAATATCTTCTTATCCGTAGGCTTGTATTCTTCCTTACCATGTTTAATGAGCATCGTTGTAAGAAATTCAGTGTAGTTGGTCTCCGTAATAGCGAACTTTAGGAGCATCCGCCTGAAATCATCCGCTTCAAAATCGTCGGGAGATTCCTGTCAAACAATCACGATCAGTATACCATCGACATATTATATTCAGTATCAGGGAGATTGATGTTGCGATACTGTAAACGTTGTCGGCACTCACATACCTACCAATCAGTAAACCTCTTCCGAGTGGCGAGTAAGCGATTATCCTGATGCCCGACTCTCTCGCGGTCTTGAGTACGTCATTCTTCTCGATGTCGAGCTCGAAAGGCGAATACTCGAGCTGAACCGTGGCGATTGGGTGAATGGTACTTGCGCGGCGTAAGGTATTGGCACTGCATTCCGAGAGACCGATCGGATCTGCGGGCGAAAATCGTCGCATGAAGTCACGCCAGAGATCAGTCTCGTTAGTTCCACGGCAAGGTTGACCCAACGAGAATCTACTCACGGAAGAATGTTCTTCGTTTCCTATGATTGATATGCAGGTTCTCGAAGGAAAACTTCCCCAAGATCTTGAAGCTGGTAGAAGAGTTCCAAAATGTTGGCAAAGAGTACAACGCGACGGCGGGGCAAGTGACGCTCGCTTGGTTCCTTGCGCAAGGGCAAGAAATTATCCCCATTCCGGGGACCAGGAAAGTCAAGGTGCGTGTGACGTAGGAGTCCCGTTATGCACCCTCGATTGGAACATGCATGAGCAGTATCTCGAGGAGAACTTGGCGGCTGCTCGCATTACACTTTCCCCGGCCTCCAAGGCTACCTGCTGTTTCTGTCAACATTTCGAAAGTCCCCAAGGTGAGCGGGGTGCACAATAGTAACATATACATATTTAAACTATAAGGAATAACACTAATCACACACACCGGAGCTACAGCTGCTACTACATACCAAGTTGGCTGTGCGACATAAAATGTGAACCCCCCGCACATCTGTACCCATTTGCCTGTCTGATCCACCGATATCTCTCGGGACAAAGTCGCATGTGATCAAGCTTCCGCTGCATCTCTAACTCTTTCTGCCTCCTTTCATCTTCTTCCTGCTTCTTCTTCTTCAGAGCAGCAGCGACCCTTTCCCTTGCCGCCTTTGCCACCGCTTCCGCTGCTTCAAGCTGACGCTCAATCTCACGTTGCTTTTCTATATTGTCCCTGGCCGCAGCCATAGCACGTTGCAGCGCCGCTTGCGCCCGCGCTACCTGCTTCTGCTTCTCAGCTTTCTTCACCTCTTGCTCGAAACGCTCTTTCTCTTTCTCAGCTTTCACCTTCGCCTCCTCCTCTGCCGCGATGTCTGCCTGAAGTCGATTCCAGACAGTGTTAGAGACCCCGGAATCCCGTCGTACAACTCTCTTCGGAGGCTCATCCTCAGTCGGTGCCTTTGTAGGTGGAGGGCGGCGTTTCGATTGTTGCTTGGTCGATGGGTCCGTCCGCGAGGTATTCTTCGAATCCGGTTTAACTCTCTTCGGAGGCTGATCCTCAGTCGATACCTTTACAGGCGCAGGGCGGCGTTTCGATTGTTGCTTGGTCGATGGGTCCGTCCGCGAGGTATTCTTCGAATCTGGTTTAGGCGGCTTGCTCGGGGGCGAAGATGGAAGTGGCGGTGGCGGAGCACGCTTGGACGCCTGACTCCTTGATGTGGACGCGGAAGGTGGTGGTGGCGCTGGGCCGTTCATGCTTGCCGTTGGCATAGAACTGGAGGAGGGCACGTTACGAGCTATACCTTGCCGAGCCAGCCGTTCCCGTAGCATCGAGTTCATGACACTCAGAGTCTCTCCCGCCGACAGTGACCCCGAGATCCCGCCATTAGCCATCGCTTTTCGAGTCAACCTCTTCCTGAGCATCTTGACATCGCGTCCGTTGCCCCATGACGGAAGTGCGGACATCTGAGCAATGATGTCTTGCATCTCGGCGTAGGTTGGCGAGGTCTTGTCGCCGAGTTCAGGAACGATGGTCCTGCTCTTCCGCAGGTCCTTATCAAGGAGCTCCAGACATTGCTCCGAGGACATATTCTGGAAGACAATCTCCTCAGAGAAACGAATAGGGAGGCCGGGATTGGCTGCCAACAGCTCGTTCATCTGGTGGTCATAGCCAGCCAGGATGATGACGAGTTTGTTCATGAACCGCTCGTGAATCATTAATCCCACAATCTCGTTCATCGCCTCTTTCGCGAAATGACCTTCACTCAGTCGATAAGCTTCGTCAATGAAGAGTACCTTGCCGAGGGCTTTCTCGAATACCCCCTTTGTTTTCGGTCCTGTATGCCCGACCAGGTCAGTTGCGGAGCACTCGATGACATCTTTGGAGGCCAGGAAACCCATGTCGTAATATACCTGACCAAACTTCCAAGCCATCATCGTCTTTCCCGTACCTTTTCTGCGTCAGTAATTTACGGACCCTCGATTGGCTACCACCGACCTGGTGGTCCCTTGAAGATAAAGTTGCTCGGGATCTGGGCACGCATATCGAAACCCTTCTCTTTCATCGCCTGGGCGATCTTTTGGTAACCGTCGAGTCGCGTGATGACTTCATCGCAACCCACAACGTCCGCAAACATCTTGGCGAGGTTCGCAGACGCGTTCTGACTCCTGTCGAAATCAGGATCGATGTCACGAGGCTCGAACACGACATCCATCCTTTGAGAAGCAGGAACGGATGCCACGCGCTTCTGATACCGTGCCTTAGCCTGCCCCAAAAGGTTCTCGACCTCTCCTGCATTCCCAAAGTTAGGGCGGTTCTTCGTTCGACTCAGCAGCTCGCGTGCCACTTCTTTTGCCTCGTCCGTGGCAGACAAATCCTGGTCCTTGAGCTTGTATTCCAAGATTTTCATGAGCTGGGGTTCCGTGAAGTCCTCAAAGTTGAAGGCGTTCTCGAACGAGAATCGCCGAGCAAGCCCAGGATTGACGTTCTGAAGACGGTGGTGTCAATTTTGGTGCCAACAACCTAGCCAGCGACGACGTTACCTGGAACATCTCCTCCATCTGGTCTTTGTATCCAAGGAGAAGGACACACCGGTCTTCCCCGGGGACACTTTGGATCTCAGCGACCAGCGTGTCGATGACCGAGGTATTGTAAGGATTCGTCTCGTTCTTGCTATACAACATATACGCCTAGATGCTCATCAGAGACCCGTTGGCTGACGAACGGTACGACGAACCTCGTCAATGACGAGCACCTTCCCTTGTGTACTCTCCAGGATCGCCTTCGTGTTCTTCTCCGACTGTCCCAAGTGAGCCCCGACGAAGTCTGCGGGATTTTTGACCACCACTGACAAGACATGTAGTCTTAGCACTGGAATGCGACACAGGATGGACACGTTTCCTCACCTTCACCATTGCTCAACATCCCAAGGTCTGCTAGAATCTGGCCATACAACTTGGCGACCGACGTTTTCCCTGTTCCCGGTGAACCGAGGAAGACCCTATTGAGAGAGAACTGTATTGGCTTCTTCTTCGCCAATTCTCGCTGATAATTCCTCTCCAGAAGCGCGAAAAAGTCGCGCACAGAGTCCTTGACAGACTCCAATCCGATTAATCCCTGGAGTTTCGCCCAAGGTGCGCTGTTGGGCAGGACTTGAGACGGATCGGGCCCAATCAGGTCCTCCTTCGTCAGGAGGAAATCGTCCATCTGCATTTCTGACTGGCGCCCTTTGTCGAGTCGCTGAGCCCGGCGTTCACGGATCTTGGCGAACATGTTCTGCAACGCATGGGCGTTCCCGAAGCTAGGCCTACCTCTTCCACGCCCCAGCCGCCTGACAGCAATGCAAGCGTACAGTCCATTGACACCGTCTTCGACTTTCATCCGACCATTGTAGCGCTGGTAGACGAGATCCTCCAACATCGACAGCAGCTCCTTATCGGTGTAATCTGCGAACGTGAGTTGATGAGGTACTCGACTCGATAGTCCCGGGTTGTGCTCAAAGAACTTTTCCATCTGCTTGCTGTACCCGGCGAGGATGAATACGAGCGTGCCAACCCTGTTCTCCATCTCCGCGAGAAGGAAATCCAGCACTTGTCTTCCAGACTGATCATGCTCAGTGACAAGCTGATAGGCTTCGTCGATGAAGATGGCACCTCCCCCAGCCTTTAAAGCGTCATCGATGAGCTGTTGAGCGCCTTGCACCCCTTCGAAAGAGAGTCTGGACCCTGTAGTCTCCAGGAACGCGTTCCCTGGGAGCGCTTTGATTGACTCCAGGAATTGTGCATAAAGCCTCGCAACCGTAGTTTTTCCTAGAAGTAGAAGTGGTGTCAATGCTATTGTCCACGTGTCATAACTTGTCGCACCTGTCCCCGGGTTTCCAAGCAAGCAGAGATTGATACGCTCCTTATTGATAGGCACGCCTTGACGATGCATCGTGTCAAGGCTACCTTTGAGCCGCAAGATCTGCTCCTTGACTTGTTCGAGCCCAGTCATGTCCATGATCTTGTCGATAGCGTCATTTTGCACCCCATCTACACGCTTCTGATTCTTCCACTTATCTCTCGCGGCAGACGGGAGCATGGGGCGAGGTGGTGCGGCTGCACTGGAAGTGGATGGCGCAGGACCGTTGGCAGCGCCTTGTGAGGGATTCTGAGACGACGCATTCGCCTTTGCAGCCGCCTGTTTCGCCGCGTTCTCGGCATCACGGATCTTTTGCTTCATACCCTCGATCTCCTTTTCCTTTTCATTCATCTCGTTCTCCCTGTCCCTTCTAGCTTGGAAATCATTCATCGCCTCCTGCTGGTATTGCAGCTTCGCCTGGAGTTCAGCCATCTTCAAGTCATGCTCGTGTTGCACTTTGTCGCGTTCCTCTTGTGCCTTCATATCTAACATGGCCTGTTCTTCGAGACGCTTGGCCAGACCATCGCATAGGGGACAGCTTGCGGGACGCCCCTCGTGACACTTCCAAAACATTGCATGGGCGCCAACGGAGCAATTATCCCGGAACGGGTGCGTACACAGCATGGAGGAATGGACGTCAGGCTGGCCAGGAGCTGATCGCAATGGGTGACATTTCTTCTGACAGGCGTGGATTCGGCACATCAAGAGCGCACCACTAGCAATGTAATAAATAAAACAGGACATTAAAACAAAGAACTCGACGAAGCTTACCAAGGTTTAGTACATCCGCCATCGGGGGATCGACTGTCAAACTCTTCCGACTTCATGAGGGTGGCAGTCCTTGAAGGATGCCTCTCACACTTGATCGGAAAGCCGTTGTAAACATACTGTCCTTCGTCCAGCATCGAGAAGAACTGGCCCCAAAGCTGAGCTCCTCTCTTGGATTTGAGGAACGTGTGCGAGTTTCCGATCAGAATCAATCCGTCCCGAGCGCGAGAGAGAAGGACGTTGAGACGCTCGGGAGAATTCATGAATCCGATGCTATTTTCGGGATTTGACCGAGTCAAACTGGCGATCACGATGTTACTTTCTTCTCCCTGGTAATTATCTATTGGGGCGGTTACATACGCCAAACGTTATCCTTCGTGGAAAACTTACCAATTGTTGCCAATCGTATCCCCGGATGGTGAGCCTTGGTAGCCACCGGGCCAGTTTGACCCGATAACCCTGCCTTTTGCAGGTCGCCGGCATCCAAATCATTCAAAACCGGGTCGTATTCATTCTGCAACGTGTGACAGAGCTTGAACAGTTGGCCCAAGTACGGAGTCAGGATGACCATGTCCGTGCTCTTGTATCCTTGTTGTTCGAGGTAACGCACAATCTTGAGAATCATCTCGGCCTCGTACGTGTTCTGCTTCGACGACGTGGACCCAGCGTCCCTACGATCCGCGATCCGCGTCTCTTCATCCTCGGGCTGATCATGATTCACAAAGATGATGTTAGATTGAACACCGCGAATATCGGGTCTCTGTTTTGTACTCGGGTGGTCGATGAGCTCGGGATAGGTCAGTTCCCGGACCAATGCGGAGATCTCAGGCCTCATGCGGTGCTGCGTCGTGAGAGTTTGATGAGGAAAGTCCTTCAATACGAGGCGTTCAAAGAGCGATCGATTAAGATCGAATCCTTCCCCTTTCTCGACCGTCAGCTGATAGCTGTTGACCTTCGGACGAAGTTGTCTGGGATGGGCATAAGTATTTAAACACGATACGCTGCGCGAAACGATACATACTTGTGATCACCGATGAGAATCATTTGGTTCGTCCTTTCGCCCAACGCCGTCAGAATATGGCTCTCCAGGATTTCACCAGCTTCTTCAACGAGCAATACATCCGGACTAACTGCGGCAAGATCTTCCGCATACTTGGCAGCCTCAGTAGTCGTACACCCGATGATCCTCTTTTGTTTCAACAACGTCACTGTAGATTCTCCGAACCGGTGGGCCAGCTCATCTTGAGCGTTATTGTAGTCCCTACCAACGTTGCACATATCAGCAACAACACCCTTCATGATGTCTCCTCTCCACCTGGCGAGAAACGCTCGACGCTCGGGGAGATCCATGCTCCAGATCTTGTCCGCATCACGTACTTTGGGGTGGTACTTGAATATTCCGGCATCCCACCCATTCGACCATTGCGATATGAGATAATCCTGCTGTATAGGCTTTCCCTTCCTCCCGACGATCCGCGATCCGTCAAGCTCCGACGGAACCTGGAACGCGTCCCAAAACTCGGGGTCTTCTTCGAATTCGATGTGCGTGAGTATGTCGTCGAACGAGATCGCTTTTTCTGCTTTCGCAAGTGCTTGGAAAGAACCTTGTAAACGTCCCACCAGAAAGCCAGACCTGGTCTTTGCTTGTTCGATGAGGGTCCACTCTGCTTTAGAGCGTGGGTGTTTGACACGTTCCTGGGATTGCAGCGAGAGGTGCTGCACGGTCGCACTTGCGCGTCCACCGATACGAACAATCGAGCTAGCAGCAATACCGATGTCAATGAGATCCTCGAGGAATTGATCAAGGGCGTGATTGGTGTAACACACAACGAGAATGGTTTGAGGTGTGTGATCATGGATCGCTTTAGCAAGAAGAGCGCCAATGAAAGACTTTCCAGTACCTGATATACAGCATTTATGAGGACGCGCATACAGTTGAATGGTTGAAAAGTAAGTATGCACCTGGGGGCCCTTGGATCAACGCAACACGCTGGCGTAGTCCGGCAAGGAGAGAATCTGCTTGAGATCCATCGAGGTGGACCGATTTCGACATCGCAAGGATCGGCTGGAGGTTTGTGGATGGATTCAGCGAGAGCGGCCGTACAATCTGATCGATCTGTATGGGGGGTGGTTCAAGCGTTTTCCCCTCGTCCCAGAACAGTAATTCATCAGACAGAGGAACAAGCTGCATGTTCTTAAGTGCCTTGAGAACTGGGTCGTATGCAAACAAAGCAGTATCGATCTGAAGCAGTTGTACTTGTTTGGTGGTGCTTAAGTGAAAGAGGGTCTTGGACGTGCTGGCTTCACCTTCTAGCTGGAGGACGATCTTGGGGGGATTCTGGGCGAGTAGATCATCCACACGGTGAATAGTGGCGAAGGAAGTTATATCTTCCTCTGCGATAAGACAAGCAAGCGATTGGTTTCTGAGAATCTTGGACCCAACAGGATCGTCCGAAAGGAACTTTTTCCTGTCATCAAGATCCCTTATTCCACGAAGCTGCGGGAGGTCGCGATGACATTGAAGGACGAGTCCCCAACGAGAGCCTCTATCTTGCGAGCCAACGTACACATCAACCATGGAGAACCCATTAATGTGGAGACCGCGATGCTGTCCAGGTTTCTTCCTCAGCGCAATTTGGAGCTCTTCACGTATGTCATAAATCATATCTTCCCTGAGCATGCGAAATGTATTGTCTAGATAATCTGCGACGCGACTATTGGACGCCTCTGGATCATCCAAAATAGAAGCGGGTCTGAGGAAGGGAGGCTGAGTGCTGAGAATCTCGTCTACTGTGGGGAGGATGGCAATCTCGCGGAAGTTTGGAAAGTCGTTGTCATGTCGGCCCCCGGGGCCACATTGGCCAACAAGAGCGCCGCCGGAAGCAAGGGCAACGAGGACGTGATTGATGTGGTGGGCGATCTCCCGTACATCATGCTCAGAGGATTCGACTAGCTTGTTGATAACAGATGGCTTTGATGCGAGTTCCCTATACGGGGAGGCATCTTTGTCCTTGAGGGCGATCAGCCTATCGAGGAGTTTTGCGAATACGAGCTGAGCTTTCTCCGTCAATGCCCCTGCCTCAAATCCTTGAGCGAATGTCGACCAAAAAATAGGAGGGTCCACGATGGCGACAAGGATGTGATCTAGGAGACCTCCACCAAGGTCTGCAGCGCGCAGTAGATACTCGAGGGTACTGGTGGCGTGGCCATTGAGGAACTGTGGGGAGAGATCGAAGCGCATAGCATTCTGTATGGAATGGAGTCCATGCGGACTCGAAATAAGACTGTCGACGCACTTTGGGGAGTCTTCCTGGGCACAAATGGCCTCAAGGAAAATGCGAGAATTACTAGGGTCTACAGCAACTCTGCCGTGAAGGACATCATGAAAGCGTTTTCTAAGCCGGTCCGCGCGAGCCTGATTCATGCGGGGTATTCCAAAGAACGTAGGATCACTTGATTCATTGAAGTGCTCAAAGCGACGCGGGGAGGGGTCCTGAAGATACCGTGGTAGTGCACAGGAAGTAAGTTGAGCACACAGACAACGCCTGCGAAAAAGAAGCCTGTATCATGTATGGATATGGCAAGGATCAGCGTAGCGCTCCGGATCTGGCATTGGGCAACTCTTGCATCAGTAAAAATTCACGCCCACAATCAACTCATCAAACTTTACGCCATGCCTCCCGGAATGCTTCTAATCATTGCAGCTGGATAGGCTAGTGTCACCACAAGTTGGCTGCAGCGAACCCACACAGAGCTCGGAGGCATTGAGGCAAGAGGACACGCGATTACAGGAGTTATTAAGCGACCTGCACGAGAGTAGGGTATGAAATTGGAACGTATCTTGGACCTATTTTGCCAAGCGATAGAAAAATTTCGAGCGCTGGGAAGAAACCGGTGAGATCGGAAAGGATTTCAATGTTCTGATGGTGGAAGAATTTGTTCATGTGTATACATAGTGGAAGCAATTTCTGATATTACCCTCGAGGTGTACATTTATTATTAAGAACAGGTGTGCGTGCACATGCTACTAGAACGGGCATTGCGAATTCTCTTCTTCTACATGTGCAAACTCCTCCAACCACTGGTCAAGCAACCCGATAAACTCCCTATGACTAACCTTGGTATGATTCAAACCTATTCCCTCACTGGAGCGCCTGCTGTCGATGAACAGTTGCCAGCATTCCACTAAAAGTATCTGGATAGCACGTTGTAGCTTCGCATCAGGCCAGTTCTCGGTCATGCATTCCTTCATCTCGTCACTCCGAACGAGCATACGAGCCCCGTCATCCTTGTGGAGACTTGAGTCCTTCTTGGAAGCAACAAGATCCATGTCTCCCTCCGCCCAAAAGGTGTAGGTCGGCGGCCAGTGCCTCATGTGTGGTAGACGACCAGATCCAAGAGGGTGCACAAAGCCTTGTGCATCTGCAGCCAGTAACTCCTCCTTTGGGAGTGGGCCCGCATAACTGAAGAAGAAAAGTAACAAGACATAGAGAAATGACTCGATGTCATCATGATACGTATGCTTCCCGCCCCCAAGAACGTTGAAGGACATGTACGGCGTCGTACCCTTTAATGTAATAGTAAAAGCATAAGTACGATGCACAAGTGATGAGCGGGTCCGAAATATACGCACTGTCCGAAGGGCTTTCAATGGCTTCGATTCATTGACGGGTATCGGAGAGGATGATTTCACAAAGCCCTCAAAATCGTCTCTGATGTTGCGCTTTGTGACCTGCGGAGGCTTGTCTTCCGGATCCTGTAACGTGGCCATGTCAAAATCTATCAAGTACCCTCTTTCTGCTCCAGGGCGCCGTGCGAGAACAATATTGTTCTCGCTAATGTCGCGGTGTAGAATACCAATCTTGGTCAGATATTCGTGGCCTTGAAGGTCAGTCAGCGAGACCCTCCATGAAGTGGGTGGATGAAACATACCGAGCAGTGCACCGCTCAACCCTCTCACAAAATCATGAACATCCCAGAAATATTTCACTGGCCGTTTGAGCTCAGAGACGCTGATAGTCAGCACTCGATTTTCGACAGGAAATCCCAACAGCTGTTCCTGGCGGAGCCCTCTAATTGCTTCCAGGGTTGTACACGTTTTCCCTTTCCTCGAGGCTTTGAAGGTCCTAGATAAATAAATGTTCAGCGGACTATTTGAGCACAAGAAGTGGAATGGACATACTTGAAAGGCACCACGACATTAGGATGTGACTCGTTGTTCCTCAATCTTTCCAAGACTTCATTGTGCTCTTCTTCGCGCTCTAGATCTTGCCAGGACATCTTCAGAGCGAGAAGCCTTTCTTCATCGACCTCGAACACACAAAATACTGTCGTGCCTCGCCCACGAATGGAGCTAGATGTGAACAGTATTCCCATACACATGTAACCATACACCTTGATGGGTACAAACGCCACCCGGTTCACATACCCAATCTTTTGCCGTTTCGACGGGTATGGCTGCTCCTCGTGACGCAAGTGATCCACTTGGTCATAACCCCTCTTGCAAGCGGATGAATTGGTAGTACTGGACCCGAGATCAGAAAGGCCGGGACTATTATGGGTATTAGTTGGTCCTCGCGAGCTCGAAGGTAGGGGACGGTCAGTGAGCTGGTCAGATGAGTCGATTGTCGGTCGGGCGGGTGATGCAGCACCGCCTTCGCGACTGGATGCCACGGCAGGTCCTGCATTAGTCGGCATTGGACCAGCCACCCTGCAAGATACCTCTGTCTTCTCGAGCATCACGTCGGGGTTTTGCCCCAAATCCTCTCCCTCTGCCAACGCAAGACCAAGCAAGATTCGAATGAACTCCATGCACCCACGACCACTCGACAGACTCAGCTCCAGCCGCTCCGTACCACTGCCTTCTCCACGTAGCAGAGCTGCCCGCCCGCTGGTCACCGTCATTGCTGTTACGAAGTGCACCCACGGTTGTGCCCGCCTGATACCTCTTGCATATCGATGCACCTGTGCGAGGCCCGCCCCAAAATCCGTACTCTTCGTTTCACCGACGACGCGCGGCGTGGTAAAGTTGACATATCTTTCACCCACGGTCTTCATATCGTCCGAGAATGCTTCGATGGGCAAAACCAAGAAATCTGGACGCATGTCTTCGCCATCTGCCTCGTATGGTAACGGGACGGCGTGACGCTTGTCCCTTGGAGCTGCAAAGCGATTGTTCCGACGAGCCTTCGCGTCAAGCTGAGGTTTCGCACAGTCGAAGGCCTGATCGGTGATCTTGTTGAGGAATCTGACAAGCTCATCTTCCTTGATGGGCTTGACTGGGAAGTCCTTCCATCGCCACAAGTATGAATTCTTCCCCTTCCCCTTCCTCTTGTCTTTGCCTTTTGTCTGCTTCTCTCCCTCCTCTGGCGACTCGGTCTCAACTTTACCGGACTCAGAGCGACGGCAGGCATGCCGTTTCGCGTCTTCACAGGCTTCGTCGAGAGCGCGCAAGACGCCCTCAGAATCTGAGTCCAGGGCTGCCTTCGGGTTTGTAGCATCCAGGACTCCGTCGCCCTCGTAAACTTCAACGTCACCGATAGAGACCAATTCTCCCAGAATATACTTGGCCAAGTCGGTTGGCACCAGGTGGCCAAACATCTGATCTGCTAGGTCATCAGCGGCGAATCGAGCCTCCGCCAGTTCGTGCTGAATAGCCTTGTCGACCGGTCCACGTGTTGCTGGCTGACTAGGGTGGCGGTTCGAGCCACTTTGCTTGGTGAGGGGTGGTTTTTTGTGCGGCTGGGAATACTTGGGTCTCTTCCATAAGGGCATTGTTTGATATAGTCCATGTTTCTATTGCACTGTCAACAACGTCAGAAGCGCCGCAACGCCTGCGAGGGTGTGCACCTACAACAAAATCAAAGATCTTGCTGTGCGCTAATTTTTTAGTGATTGAGTCGGTGGCAGACGGAGGAGTGTCAGTGGACATTTTGGCAAGATGGGCGCAGAAAGTGTGTATGTTGAGCGTAGGGAAAGACGAAGTTGAGGGGGATGCACCTTACCTATGCATACACAAGACACATCTAAATAAACAGGTTAGACGCGTCGCGGAGCTCTGCTGTGTTCCACAACTAATCGGACCTGATTGTTCCACGATGGAATAACAATAACAAAACGGTTTCAAATGTGGCTTCCTGTGGGTCCGTGGACAGCCCAAATCTTCCGTGGCCCCGAACTTTAGCCTGGACTCGGGAAGTGGAGGAGCGCCCAGACCCACGTTGAACGAGCGAATCAGGTCCTCCCTGGTTCCAGATGAGGATTACAATTCCCTGTGTCAGCACCAAATTATTATCTCGTGCCAGACCTTGATTTACGGTGAACGCGTTGAAGTGACGCGCGACTAATTTACCTATTCCGCTCTTGTCACGTGAGCTTGAAGCTTAGGTAAACCGTGGGAACATTTATTCCCCTTCTGTGCTTGCCTTTCGCTGATATTGCCTCGGTTTCCAACATCGTGCATGAGGTAAAATCTTTGGCAGGTAGCATGCGCGTGATCATCGGGGATATTTGTTCGAGGTAAACGTTGGTCCTCGGACGAGAGCTTTTCAAGGTTAGCAACATCCTGGCAGTAACGTGCATGCCATCCATAGGGGATTAAATACATTCTCTACCCACTCTGTCAGGAGGTTTCTTGACTGAATTGCTTCGATCTTGCAAGAGGTTTAGACGACTACCAGAGTTTTGGCGTACCTTGACACTTGCATTCAATGCCAGACGATGCTTTTAATCACATTCCCAGTTCTTCCGTGACGGAGGACTTGCTCAAGTCAGTACACGAAGAAAAGCCCCCGACATACTACGATTTTCGAATCAAGAGATATATGAACGCTGTCGAGGCCGTGCGCTCCAGAGTCCCATTCTCGTCTACTTGGCCACCCATCTCCGTGCCGCTATATAGGCAGAAGTTCTTTGCATGGACTCGTAAGTGCTGAACAATATTTCTTGGTAGAGCAGCGGAGGATTACAACTGACAGTGATCTGGCTTTCATCGACCTCACATTGGGAAGCAACTCAAGAGGCCAGCCATGCTGCTAACCCAAAAAGAACGTGTCGTGTGATGCATCTCACATTGACCTTACTATGTATGTATCATGGGCCATCTCAATCTAAAGTGCCTGAGCCTCGAGACAAGTCTGCGAGCACTGTTGATGCTGCCGATGATCGGGACAATCCAGTTGTCCATCCCATTGATGTTAACATCACCTCAGGAGCTGGGCTAGACCTATTGCTGGCAGCGATAGGCAAAAAAAAACACGGATTCGAGACAGAATTCATTCGTAAACTTTATGCAGGCGCGGCAAGTGACAGGGTGCGTTTGCATCGTCATCATGGATATATCGTCAAATGTGTGGACTCGATTTCGTACGGGAAAAATCCTCAGCAACCAGCAGGCGCATGATGGATATCTTACAAATGTTTGTTCTAGTCAAATGTTGGTACAACTTCTCGAGTGGTAGACCTGGCACATCGTTGCGTGGGTGTGAGCTGACATGAGAGGTAGCGTGTTTTATTCCACTCCAATGTCATTAGGGTTACAGTTGACTGCGTATTCAATGAATATGTTATTTAAGTTACTTTAATCAATGCCTAGCAACCCGTGGGGGGACCTGTTCATAGCCTCGCCAGCTGGCACCGCGAAATTTTATATATTATACTTACTAATTCAGTGAACACTATGAATCACGATCACTTCACCGAGCACAAGCCAGTAAAGTTTGACCCACGTACCAATGACTCTTCACTTCTCTAATTCGATGCCGTGTGAACTTCTCTTCTGCCAACATCCTCGTGCCCTGGTACTCGCTCGACCAAGCCTTACATGAATCCTGCTCTTTTGAATTCTAGCCGTGCTCCTAGGCTGAAAAAACGATTCCTCGATGTCCTATCTGGGACAGTCAAACTTGATCCCCGTGGCGCCACTCTTTTCCTAGAGGGACTCTGCGTTCAGGATGACCCAGTGGTATGCTTGAATGCAATTGCTGGGAGTGCTCACGGGCTGTCTTCAGTCCAGTCCGCAATGCGCTCCGACTTGTCCGTCGAATTCGTGGGTGGATTGGGTTCCACTGTCCTGGAGTATCTCCTTAGAACCTCCGATGTAGGTGGCGAGACCCTGGACAATATCTTGTTCCATGTGGTAGAGCCACCAATCTTCTGGGATGTCTTTGTTCGCATGTTCCAACAAGGCGCGTTGAGCGAGGACGCTCAATTGGTCTTCGCTAGATTGCTCTCCCGACTCCTGACTTTACAAAACCAGGACGCCACTCCTTATCGAGACATTGCAGCTCAACCCTTCGTCCACGATAGCCTCATAGCGTCGTCCAACCACGAAATCAGAGAGACCGGACATCTCATCAAACACATTCTCTCTAGCCCCACTTCGGTGACTGCGTCTTGCGTCCTCTTTGGGCGTGGTGGACGCCATGATAACGACTTTGCCGACTATCGCGACATTGCTATCCTCCCCACAGTCGACGAAATATTGTGTCAAAAGCCACCCTTCCTCCACCCAGCGTTCCATGATGAGCTGAGCGCATCAGAAACTCCGGTGGAGGATTACTTGGATAATACTTTTCGGATGCTCCGCGAGGACATGCTCTTCGACATCCGCGAGGAGCTACAAGCTACTTTACAAAAGCAGGGAAAGCATGGTGGTCCTCGTTTCACTAGCAACGTGTCTATGATCGGTCTTTATACCGGTATGAATAACCGGAAGACTCGCTGGGGCGTCAAGCTGCAATGCAGTACCGACCTCAAGCAGCTCAATAACATGAAGGACGAGCAGGCTCGGGTAAAGTTCCTTACCCGGGATCCTCGTGGTTCGAAGATTTTGAGGCATCAGTCTCTTGCTTGCCTCGCTATCGGACAAGATGTCATCAGTTTTGGGACAGTAGACCGCGTGGAGGAACTTCTAGCCTGCAAACCTCCAGTAATAGTCCTCCAGCTGGATGGCGCTGTCAATATAAGAAAGGCCCTCACATCTCTTTGCACCGCCAAGAACGTGCGACTCATTCAAATCGACGCTACTACATTTTCCTTCGAGCCAGTGCTCACTGCACTAAAAAAGATGGACTCTGTTCCGCTCGCCGAGGAGATTCTATTTTGGAAAACAGGGACACCCGTCACCGCCGTGCAGAACACAGCAGCTCTGTCGCACATTGCCGATGCGGTTGACTCAGATCTTTCCGTTGACCTACGCAGCCTATTGGACCTCCCTACATCTATCCGACTAGATAAGTCTCAGGCGAGGTCTCTGATTGCAGGCCTTACGAAACGTGTGTCGTTGGTCCAGGGACCCCCAGGTGGGCATTGTCGTCTTTTCGTTTAATACCATCTCACTGTTCGCGCAGGAACCGGGAAGTCTTTCATAGGGACTATTCTTGCGAAAGCAATTCACGACAAGACTTCTCAAACCATCCTTGTCGTTTGCTATACCAATCATGCGCTGGACCAGTTCCTCGGAGACCTTCTCAAGTATAATATTCCTCAGGCATCCATAGTGCGCCTTGGCGGCCGTCCAAACGAGTCGATGGCGCATCTCTCCCTCCACAAGCAACCCCGCGGACGATTTCACTATAACTGGGGTAGCATCAATGAACTCAAGTCGGATGCGTCAAGTCGCGAAGAAGAGGTTAAAACCCACTTTGACGAACTGTTATCCGACCACGAGAGGACCCTGATAAACCATCTAAAGCTAGAACGCCACGAATTCTCCGAGGCATTCTACGTGCCACCTGAGGACGAGGATGGGATGACACGTGTCGGGCAGAATGGTCAAGCTATCGACGAGGGGTATCTCTTCTCGCGTTGGACGCGAGGTCTAGACGCTGGAGTGTTGAGTGGCGAGCCTCATGTCCGAGCGTCAGCTCGGATCTGGGGTATGGGCCACTCGGCCCGCCAGCAGCTGCTAGCAACGTGGCGGCACGAAGTCATTGCTGAGGCCACAGAGTCGATATGCAAGATTGGCCACAAGTACAACGAATTACAGGGGGTTATCAAGGAAGAGTTTGGGAAGCCAACCGTGGCAATCTTGCAGCAGAAGAGGATCATCGCTTGTACGACCACAGGGGCAGCCATCTACGCTGATGCGATCAAGGAGGTTGGTCCTCAATGTCTCTTAGTGGAAGAAGCAGGAGAGATTCTCGAAAGTCACATGTTGACTGCGTTGTCGAACAAGGTCAATCAGATGATTCTTATCGGTGACCACAAGTATGTCTGCGACGTTATCTCGACTATTCGTTGCTGATGGTCCTTCCCAGACAATTGCGCCCCAAAGTGAACAACTATCAATTGACTGTTGAAAAGGGCGAGGGATTTGACCTGAACCGGTCGCTTTTCGAGCGTCTTGTTCTCAGGGGCTACCCACATGAAATCCTTTTAACGCAACATCGGATGCGCCCCGAAATCTCTGCATTCGTCCGCGAGCTCACTTACCCAGAACTTATTGATGCTCATTCGACTCATGGACGATCCGATATCCGTGGAATACAATCGAACGTTATCTTTGTAGATCATACCCATCCTGAAGACGACAACTCGCTCGTCGGGGACCGTTCAGATGGCGACGCCAAAGCATCAAAGCAAAACACATACGAGGTCCAGATGGTGCTGAAGATAATACGCTACCTTGTTCAACAGGGGTACAAAAGCGAGGATATTGTCGTTCTTACCCCTTATCTTGGCCAATTGCACCAGCTACGCGACGCTTTGAAGCGCGATAATGACCTGATCCTCAACGATTTGGATTCGTCGGATCTCGCACGTGCTGGCATAGCCGCTCTTGCACCGCCTGAACTCAAAGCCAAGAAAGGTCGAGTCCATTTGGCTACGATAGGTGAGCAAGATCGTCACGAACACAACTATTTTTTTCACGTCCTGGTATAGATAATTATCAGGGAGAGGAAAGCGACATTGTGGTCGCAAGCCTCACACGATCAAACAAATCCAACACGATTGGATTCATGGCCGCTCCAGAGCGCCTCAACGTCCTGCTCTCACGCGCCCGAGATGGCCTGATTTTGATCGGCAACTCCCAAACGTTTTTGCACTCCAAGAAAGGGGGAGCACTCTGGAAACGGTTTTTCACGCTCCTCGAGAACGGCCAGTACGTTTACCAGGGGTTCCCTGTCAAATGTGAAAGGCATCCAGAGCGTACCGTTCTGCTCAAGAATGCAATCGATTTCAATAATCACTGTCCGGATGGTGGATGCACGGAACCATGGTGAGTTATTCACATCCTCTGAACCCTCGCGTGACCTGACGTTGTCTTTGTCTTTGCAAAAGCGGATTCATGCTCGCTTGTGGACATGCATGCCTGATGAAGTGCCACCGTCCTCGGTCGTCGGCGCTACATGACCCACATGACGCGTCGCAATGTAAATACAAGATGAGCGACAAGTGTCCAGCGGGTTGTCACACACTCACTTGGGAGGGCTGCGGTCACCGGCCTGCTCGTTGCTCGGCCTGTGCTAAGGAGGCTGAGCGTCTTGAGGAGATCGCTCGGCAGGAGCGTGAGGCGCAGAAAAGACGAGAGGAAGCTGAGGCTGAGCATCATCGTCACATGGCCGAACTGGACGCTAAGCTGGAAGCAGAGAAGGCCGCCGAGGAACAACGCAGGCTCCAGGAAGAATACGAAGCAAGTCGGCGGGAAGAACGGAGAAGGCAAGAGGAAGAAGAGCGCCAGAGACAGGAAGAAGAGAGGCAGAAGCGAGAGGAACAACGCAGGCTCCGGGAAGAACACGAGGCGCGTCTGCAGGAGTGGAGAAGGCAAGATGAAGAAGAGCGCAAGAGACGAGAGGGGGAAAATAGGAAACAAGAGGAATATCACAGACTCCAGGAAGATCGTAAGGCGCGTCGGGAAGAGTGGAGAAGGCAAGAGGAACAAGAGCGCAAGAGACAGGAAGAGGAACAACGTAGTCTCCTGGAAGGATATGAGGCGCGTGTGTGGGAGTGGAGCAAGCAAGAAGAAGAGCGCAAGAGGCAAGAGGGAGAAAATAAGAAACGAGAGGAACATCGGGAAGAACGTAAGGTGCGTCTGCGGGAAGAGTGGAGAAGGCAAGAGGAACAAGAGCGCAAGAGACTGGAAGAAGAAAGGGAGAGACGAGAGCAACGTGCTGCAGCAGCTGCTCGTGCCAGGGAGTCCGAAAGTTCAAGCTGCACTATTCAGTAATCGCGATTGCAATCAACTTGTCTCGAAGGGACGACATCGAGAAGGTGTGGAGATATCCATCATAGCTTCTGTAAGTAGAGTCCAAGCGACACTGCGAGACGGTTTGAGGTTTCAGAAATATATATCACCTTAGCTACGCCATACCCGTATCTTTCAAGGGTGTACGTGAGCAGATGAGTACGACAGGAAGGAGGCAGCGCAGTGCATGCGATCACATGTAATGCACTCACACCTTTGATAACATAAGAAAAGTGCGCAAGAGTGACATCATAATGCACGAACAGCGCACATTGTGCCGTCGCTCGTGCACCATTCATTGAGATGTGAGTAGTGAGAATGAGGGCGAGAGGGTGAAGGCGGGGGTAGCGTGCATTGTGCAGAGGCCCCTGCACCCACTCTTGAGATATGGGGATGACGATTATGGCGGTTGGAGGGTGAGAGTGATGCACATTGCAATCGCTCATCCATACTCTTTGAGGTGTGGGGGTGGTGAGGACGAGGATGAGGACGATATGCATTGCGCAAGGGTGTAAACGCGGGTGTATAAGGGTGAGAACACGAGCGCGTTGCGCAGTTGCTCGTGTACGCTGAGATACGAGCGACGCGAGGGATGGGGCCGACGGGCATTCTGCAGAGGTAACAACGGCGCGTCTGCACGCGACCTGTGGCAGATGGGATGAGATGATGGTACATTGATGAGGTGCGCAGACACGAACGTGAGCATGAAGACATACACATGACTGGCGTGATGCGAATGGTATGCTCGCATTCGCGACAGGTCGCCAGCTGGGTGAGGTGACGGTGCAGCGCCGAGGCGCGCAGACGCGAACGTGAACGTGGAAATACGTCCACCTTCATGTTTGCACACGACGGGTCGACGGTCGCTAGCGGGGTCGAGCAGCAAAATGTGCAAACACAAACATGAGCGCATTTTCACTAGTGATGGATGCGTCCAGTTCTGAACGTCGGTTCGAACCGGACTTCTCCTGAACTGAACGTCAGGTTCGGTTCAGCATTCAGTGGTGGTGCTGAACTGAACCAAATGTTCAGTTCTGAACTTCATCACAAAAAAGGCGGATTTCTGACGTTGTGTGACATCACAAAAATTGCAAAATTAATATAAGACCAAACAGACGAGGGGGTTCACAAACAGGGCAATATTATGTCATCTGTAACAACATCCTTGTGATAGATGGTAGTGACAACACTCTCATCCAAAGTATCATGGTGACATGAGTGTGTATATGGGAATATAATCTATAATGCACCATATCCTTCACAAGCATAAACATTGTCATCCAATTCTTCATCCTTATTGGAAATGATGCAGTCTGGATCATCTCCATTGTCCCTGTCAGTCTCTGAGTCATTGTCAACTGTACCACCAATGCTGTTGAAACAGCAGTGTTCTATTTCTGTATTTAACTTACAGCCACTATGTTTCCAGACTGGTCTTTATGACATCATAGTCTAGACACAGTCTTGCTTGTCATATTACATATAGCTCTACTTATGCTATTGGATGATATACTTAGTCTTATCTCTTATTATTGAAAGGGAGACTGTGAGGAGGTACCAAAGGTACTCACTGATTGATTGTTAGTGGCTTGCTAGTGTGCACATTGCTGTGTAAGAACAAGATTGATTAGAACTCAGATAAGCTGAGTTCGAAGTACATATATGGTCTGACTACACATGTTATGTAATCAGTATATTATATAATTCTAATATATGTTCAACACCTGCCTGCTGATACTCGCATACAGCAGGTGTTTTCTCTTGCCAAAAGGCTTGAGATAGTCCCTTTCTGCCAGACGATTGTTATAATCATAACATTTATTCATACATTCTGAACTTTGGACTTAGTTGTTTAAGACAACTTTCACTTTCAAAGGTCATGTGACTTAGTGCATGTGATTGTGAGAACTTACATGTGATCTCTTGCTGACTAAGCATATGATGTCATGGCCTAGATCAAGCCTAGACTCTATAATGACACGACACATGTATTTAATCTCCATTTGGTTCTTGTTACGGTAGTGGTGTACTTTTTCTCTCCATTACCATTGGGACTACTTCACTCGCCTAGCCTTTTGCTAGTGCCCGTTGAGCGGTATGAACCGCTCTAGCTTAGTCATCATCTCCCGCGCACGGACGCGCTTTCTTTCATACTCTGGAACATTCTAGAGTGTTTCTTCCACACTGGTACTTTTGCTCTCGCAACTCGATTAGGGAGCATGGTCTGTGCGCAGACCTCTGTAGTATAAAGACCCAGTCTTTACACCTTGTACTTTATCTAGTTCTACGCAGCTTCCTGCTAGCAATTAGTATCACTTCCAGACTCTTAGTGTGCGCACTAAGACATAGTCTGAGACCCAGCTCAGAAATGCTCCACGAGTCTCGAGGCCACTCCAGAGTGCCTCCTCGCTGTTCAATTGTTAGCGCCCAGCGTAACAGTTCTCTTCTTTTTGATCACCGCACCTTGTGTGGTTAATCACTGTTGCACTTCTCTTCTTTCTGATCCCCATTGACTTCTATTAATCTCCGTTGACCCTGTAGTCTATCCATGTATAGTAGTTTGTCTCACACACAGCTTGGTCTGTGTGCATCCTTGTACAATATATAAAGGCTTGTGGTTAGACTAGGATTCCCTAGTTTTAACCACTTGTCTAATCGCTGGCAACAGTTGAGGATTAAGTTGAAGCTCCAGTTTATCTCTGCCAGGAACTTGTGTATCCTGCAATCATAGTGGACTGCTTGTGAAGGGATATTCATGCTAGCATTCGACTGCATGTTGTCTTGTAACACTTGGTTAAAACTTTGAATACACACCCAGTCCCCAGGGTAGGGGTAGAGTTGAGAGAGTGATTGGCACTCTTGGCAATTCGTTTCATTTTCTCCTATCCGCACATACCAGTACACCTCCACTAGACAGAGCAGTTACCCGCTGAAGGGCCCATACCTGGTATCCAGGGTTAAGGATTGTTACTGGGTGTTTGCCAGTTTTCATTTTCATTTTACCCCCACCGCTTTTAGGGGAGCCCCTTGGAAGGGCAGATTTGTGACTCAGTGTAGCACTTGTAAAAATTCATTCTCAGATGCTCCCTTGGAGTTGTTAGTCCACGTCAGGGTCATGCCTGATTTGTGAAGTGCGACTTAGGGACCCCCAAATCCCTTTGGCTGAGCAATTCTGCTTTCTAGTAGTCCCTGTGGTGACACAGGAGGTACAACAATGTTCTGTGTAATCGCATAGTAGTAAATTCAGTTCTGGTTACCATCCATTACCGGACAAGGCTTCGGCGGAGATATTACCTCTGTTTGAAAAAATATTTCCTTTATTCTACTTGCTGTAGAATTCCCCAGAGTACCCTTGGAAGATAGGGGACAGTAAGGAGTTTTATAGTTCATAGTTTTTTGTTGCTGAAGAAGTTGGTTGCTGAAGAAAATAGGTTGCCGAAGAAGATTCAAGAATCACCCCCTTTCCCCCAACCACCAACTTCTTTAATTTCCGCTTATCACCCTGGGTTCTGAAACCACTGACGACTTTCCTGCTGATTAGGAAAAAAGAATGTTGGACCCAGGCCATTCTTACTCTTATGATGACCAAACCTTGTGCGCCCTGTTCACGCAATGGCTTACCAAGGACAAGGAAAACAACATTTCAAAAAAGGTTGCCAATCCCGGAGAATGGGACGGTGATCATGAGAAGTTCCACTACTGGTGAACTTAACTAAAAGTTTGGGTTTCAGTTAACACATGGAAGACAGATAAACTCTGCATGGTTGCCGTACTCAGCCGAATCAAGGGAAAGGGAAAAGACTTCTTGTTATAATCGTATATCTTATAACTATCTTTTGCGTTTGGACTTTGTCATATTTCTCTTTCAAAGGTCACGTGACTTAGCACACATGATCGTGGGATTATACATGTGACCACAGGCTGACTAAGTATATGACGTCATGGTCCAGACTGGCCCAGACTCTATAACATCATGCCTCATGTATTTAATCTCCGTTTGCTTCTCTTCTTTTTGATCACCATCGACTTCTATTTCTCATCATCGTTGACCCGTGACTCACTTCGTATATACTTGTATAGTAACTAGTCTCACGCACTGCATGGTCTGTGCGCATTCCTTTATAATATAAAAGGGCTCGTGGTTGCAGCTAGGATTCCCTAGCTTTAACCACTTGTCTATTCGCTGGCAACAGTTAAGAGATTAAGGTCTAAGCTATTCCTCATTACCATCGCCAGTACTTGTGTAGTACTGCAACAGTTGCGGAACCCCGTGTTCCTTGATAACTTCGTTGTCATAACACTTGGTTAAAGCTTCTGATACACACCCGGTTCCCAGGGCAGGGATAGTTTCGTTTCCACACACATACCAGTATGCTACCACTTGAAGGGGCAGCTTTTCCGCTTAGGAAACCATACCCGGAATCCAGGGTTAAGGATTGTCACTGGGCATTCGCCAGTTTTCATTTTTGTTTTACCCCTGCACCTTTAGGGGAGCTCCTCGGAAGAGCAGTCTTTGTGTCTCGGAGTAGCACTTGTAAACAATTCATTCTCAGACACTCCCTTTGGAGTTGTTAGTCCGTGTCAGGGTCGAGCCTGATTTGCGAAGTGCAACTTAGGGACCCCCAAATCCCTTTGGCTGAGCAATTCCCCGAGTAGTCCCTGTGGTAACACGGGAGGTAGAAGAAAAAAACCCTTCGTCATCATTTGTCAAATAGTAGTAAAAAAGTTTTTACCCGTACCGGTTCATTATCGAACCAAACTTTGTCGGAGATACTACCTCCGTTCGAAAAAATATTTCTTTCGCTCTACCTGCTGTAGAATTCCCCAGAGTTCCTTTGGAAGATAGGGGACAGTAAGGAAAACTATATCTCATAGCTTTTTGTTTTTGCCAAAGAAAACCAGTTTTTTGCCGAAGAAAATTAAATCTTGCCAATGAACTACTTTGGAATATTCATCTTTACCACAATCGCCGCCTACATCCTTTTCGTCACCACTCTCGTAATCGCGCTTAAAGTTTTTAACACAATCGTCGCAAAACAAACACAACCCTATACCATCACCCTATCCTTTAACCGAAACAAATTCACCGCCAAACTTTCCTTCCCTACCGTACAGCATCCCCAAGGCGATGGTGAATTTTCCGATCACGAGTGGGACCAACAAGCTTGGAACTAAGTCAATCTGGGTTCAGAAACTTCGGAGGATTTCCCGATAGACGACGAAAAAAGAATGTCAGATCCAGGACCATCTCACACTCCACATGCCTCAGCCCCCGGGTTCGACGACCAAACCCTGCGCGCCCTCTTCACGCAGTGGATGGAAAAAGATCAGCAAGGAGGAATTTCAAAGAAGGTTGCTGACCCAGGAGAATGGGATGGTGATCGGGAAAAGTTCCACCACTGGTGGACCTCCCTCAAAGTCTGGGTCTCCGTCAATAACTGGAAGACCGACAAACTCCGGACTGTGGTGGTTCTTAGCCGCATTAAGGGAAAGGGTCAGGACTTTTCCCAAATCCTCTTAGAAGATTACGTTACTGATGAGGAAAAATACATCGACCCCAACGATAGACCTAGGGGAAAAAGGGGAGATCTGGCATGGCCTGAATGGGACACTCTTCAGGACACCATACGAAGTCACTTCCAGATTGACGTCTTGGCACATCAAGCGTTGATTAAATTAACGGCTTTTACCCAAGGCCAACAACAAATCGATGGGTTCCTCGAGAGGTTTAAGGTCCTCTATCGTCAATCGGAGTGTGAGCTGAAACATGCGGTCGAACTCCTCAAGTGTGCTGTAAAGTACGAAGTATACAAGCAGGTTTGCTTAACCGTCGACGAAGATGTGTTGACGGATTTCTCCCTCCTTACAGAGGAAATTCAGAGGATGGGCCGAGTCTTTGAACAGATGCAGGCCGAAAGGGGTAACGGGCAAACCCGGCAATGGCGCCCTTATTCCCAACAGCCACAACATAATTACCTGGCTCCTAAAGGACCTCCTCCCGGCTACACTGCTGTCGGGACTCAACCAGGGCGTGGCGCCCCGATGGATCTTAGCGCCCAGCAATCAGGTCCCGAGACTCGGACTTGTTTCGGCTGCGGCAACGTCGGGCACATCCGCCCCAATTGTCCTCAGAACCCCAACCGTCGGGACAAAGCTGGTTCCAACGCTCACCCGAAAGTACGGCAGCAATGGATTCAGCAAGCCGATGGAACTTACGTACAAGGATGGGTTCCAATCAACTCCGCGGAGGTAACCCCTCCAGACAATTATCAGTCAAGGCCTTTACCAGCACCACCTGTGGTTGGAGCACCACAACAAGGAGAAACCTCCCAGCGCGCTGCGTATATGGGAGAAGACGCTAGAGCTTACTGGGCGGACTTGTTCGCTTGTGAAGCAAAGGAAAAGGCTGCACGGTCTTTAAAATAGAGAAGTCGCTTAGTGCAGGGGTGTCTAAGGGACGGAACAATATTTCTTCCTCTTTTCGAAATTCTTTCTCTTCACTATCAACATTTTCGGACTATAATGTAGACGGAAATGAACTTTTAGATAAAGAACCTGAGTTGTCGATTAGTTCGGTGTTTACGAATTCATCTTCGGATGTAAGCGTAGATATTCCCGGATTAGTTGATTATGATGGGGATGATGATTCTCTCCCATGTATAACAAATATTTCTATAGAACCCGAAAGAGGGCCTCCAATTGGGAGCTCGGCGCCAGGAAAGAGCGTGCTTAATTCTCTTTTGAGACAAATGAACACGCGATCTTCGCTTTCTCCTTCTTCTAATTATAAAACCCCTACAAAATCTTCTTTGATGTTCGGTGGTGATTATTCCCCGGTGGTGAAAATCACTTACCAGTCAAACGCTACTTGGCGAACTCGTTCGCTTAAGGCTTTGCTGGATACGGGAGCAGTTAACACCTTCATCGACAAAAACTATTGCGATACACGCAAAATTGATTTGATCCCGTTACCAAGATCCATGGAAGTTATTAATGCCGACGGCTCTAAAGGAGCGATAGGTCGCATTACGCACAAAGCTTCCTTGTTTATGGAGATTGATGGACATTACGAAGCCATTGAGGCTTACATTTCACTTCTTGGTTCTCACCAAATGATTATTGGCTACGACTGGTTCGCACGCCATAATCCAGACATTGATTGGCATTTCAAAACCATTTCTTTCAATCATTGTTCCCCTTATTGTAAAGTTATCGCAGCTTCTATTTCTTCATCGAACCTTACTTCTTGCTGTACTATAGAGCCCGGAGTTGCCGAAAAGGTACCCGCAGCGTTCCACGATTACTTAGACGTTTTCTCCGAGGACGAGGCAGCAAGAATGCCTGAGCGGAAACCATGGGATCACGCAATAGATCTCAAACCCGATTTTGTACCAAAAAAAGGTCGTGTTATTCCCATGTCTGATGAAGAACAAGACCAAATCCGGAGTTTTGTGGAAAAAGAATTAAAAAAGGGTTACATAAGACCGTTGAAGTCACCACAGACGGCCCCCGTGTTCTTTATTCCCAAGAAAACAGGAGAAAAGCGATTGGTCATGGACTATCGATATTTAAACAATGGAACCATTAAAAACGGTTACCCATTACCCCTTATCCCACAGTTGATCAATAGGCTTAAAGGCGCCGATATCTTTACTGCACTAGATCTCCGATGGGGATTTAATAACATCCGTATTAAGGAAGGAGATGAGTGGAAAGCTGCATTTGTTACGCCAATCGGGGCTTATGAACCCACCGTCATGTACTTCGGACTTACCAACTCCCCGCCCACCTTCCAAAATATGATGAAC
>JBBPSI010000103.1:0-89029 GCA_038093515.1 Butyriboletus loyo
CTCGAGATTCAAAACCTTTACAGGGATGTTGGCCATAGTTTAGGAAGAATGGAGAATAGCCAGATGCACATAATGTAGTTGCATTGTCACATAGCACACAGCCACCCTGAGTTGACAATATCACTTGGTAGATGGGCATCCTGTGGCAGGCCTATGGGTGAGTTAGAAATACACTGATGGTAGGGCCCACCTGAAGAACAAAGCGGCATTGACAAATGGGCCTGCAGGGTGGGGAGATGTAGGGCATATGATTCACTTGGGTGGGCCTGCCTGTGGGTCAATGGAGGGCATATACTAGAGATGAACAGGCCCACAGGGGGGTATATGCTACAGATGAGCAGGCCCACAGCATTGTATATACAACAGATGAGGGGGCCCACAGGAGGAGTGGTCTATAGATGAGGGGGCCTGCAGGGGGGGTTATACTACAGATGAGCAGGCCTGCAGCATTGTATATACAACAGATGAGGGGGCCTGCAGGGGGAGTAGGCTATAAGTTTCAGAATTGGTAAAGTCTGAGCAGGTGCACCAAGGGCAATGAAGGATGCAAGGGTGAATGTATTAGTGGAAAGACTCACTGATATCATGAGAGTGAGAGTATCGCAAACAGGTGTACTTGAAGTAGATAAGGAGCAAGGCTCAACTTAGAGATATTGCAGTAGTGATGATAGAACTGAAAGATCTAAAGCAAAGTGACAAGCCATAAGGGCTGTCTTATATATGGTACAAGAGTGTTTGTACTTGTGTTCTGTATAGTACCTATATATTGTAAGATAAGAACCACATGACGATATGTTAGAGATAAGAGATAAGACTAAGCATATTGTCCAATAGCATAACTAGAGCTATTTGTAATGTAACAAGCATGACTAAGTCTAGACTATGATGTTATTTAGACCAGTCTGGAAATATAGTGGCTGTAAGTGAAATACAGAAATAGAACACTACCATTTCAATACTGCCCATCCCCCCCAATAGCAGATCTGATGAAAGGACCACTTTAGGACTTTGTGCAGATACTGACACCTCCCATGATGGAAAGAGTGTGTGCCATATGGTTGGAGATCGACTCCAATGTCAAGCAGGTTGTTGCGGAAACATTCAAGAAATGAATCTGATGTCTGAGGCAACTCATCAGGCATGGAGGAAGGTGAGACTTGAAGAACCAAGTTACCATGCCATCTGTGGGATTGATACTAATACCATCAGGTCCAATTCTCTTTCAGAAGACAAAGTCATCAAGATGTTCATTCTACTCATACGCAAGAATTCACCACACTGCAAAAGCACAGAGGAGGCACATCCATGGATGGTCTTTGTTTGCATAAACATAGAATGGCACATTACTTGATGTAGATCAATGATGGATCACAAGCTTAAGTGAGTTGGACCTTCCTTACCTCTGTACTGGTGTGTCTTGTGAAATGGTAAGTTGAGTTGAATGCAAAAATTGTCTGGCTGATGTTTTACAGCCTGTATGAAGTTCCCTGGTGTTGCATTGTGCCAATGGTCACTGACAGACATATCCTTCACCTGAAAGACAACACTGGCCCATGTAATCCACAGTGCCTCATCAAAACACAGGAGGCATAGCATCAAAACAAGATAGAGGATATACAGCATCATGCAGATTATAAATCCTGCCCATTCTGCCAGGGTTTCTGCCTTGTGCTTGCATGAGGTTGGTCCATACTCCTTATGATCTGTTGTCCAAGCATATTCCCAGAGTCGTTTCAATGTTGACTCATCCATGGCACATGCATGCACCCGTCTGTAGATCAGTGAATGTACCACTGACTGGGCTAAGAAGAACTCTGCTCACCTTGTGACATTAGAGGCTGACCATGTATTGTGATACTGTAACAGAGAGCGAGGGATTGCCAACAATTTACCTGGCACCATTGAGTGCTCAGTCCATGGCTGGGTGCTGTTACGCTGGGCGCTAACAACTAGAACAGCGAGGAGGCACTCTGGAGTGGCCTCGAGACTCGAGAGACGATTCTGGGATGAGTCTCAGACTATGTCTTAGTGCGCACACTAAGAGTCTGGAAGTGATACTAATTGCTAGCAGTAAGCTGCGTAGAACTAGATAATGTACATGGTGTAAAGGCTGAGTCTTTATACTACTGAGGTCTGCGCACAGACCATGTCCCTAATCGAGCCGCGAGAAGGGAAAGTACAAACGGGGAAGAGATACTCTAGAACATTCTGGAGTATGAAGGAAAGTGCGTCCGTGCGCGGGAAGTGATGACTAAGCTAGAACGGTTGGTACCGTTCAAAGGGAACTAGCTGCAAGCTAGGCGAATGAAGTAGTCCAAGTGGTAGTGGATGGAAAAAGTATACCACTACCGTAACATTACCCCCTTCCCATGGTGGAGACTCCGACTCCACAATTTGAAAACTCCCTTCATTGAGACGCTCCCTCGTTGAAGTCGTAGTCGTAAGGATCGTCGGCAGGGAGGTCCGCCCATGCGTCGTCCCGGAACGTGCAGTTGGCGACGATATGGCCAACGGCTCCACATAGGCCGCAGATACGCTCTGGACAAAACTCCTGTATATGACCAGGGGCGATCCGATGACAGAAGGGGCAGGCGTAATTGGGGCATTCCCTGCGAAAGTGACCGGCGGTCCCACACTCAAAGCAGAGTTGCGGGCGGACGAGGCGAGGTCGAGCAGAGCTCGTGCTGGGGTCAGGCGATCGGTCGTCGACGATGATAGGGGAATCACGAGTGCCCCGACCGGGGAGGTAGGGAGGCGGGGGTCCGTACGAAGAGTTGTTAGAGCTACCAGCTGTAGCGGTGGTGGTGGTGACGTGAGGGATGAGCTGGATGGCGGGCGTGCCTCGTCGGGTAGACGGTTGGGGGGTGACGGAGCGGACGGCTCTGTTGGCGATTCTTCGTCCTGCGGCGGTAAGGGTGACTGATCCAGGGATAGCTCCGGCCTGGAGTAGCGCCTGGCGAGGTTGGCGACGCACTGTACGAGGCGGTAGGGGGGAGTGTCGACGAGCGACCTGGGGCTCGTCGACATCGGTCCGAAAGGACTCCAGGGACTCTCCTGTTGTCTCGCGAGACGAATCTGCTACCAACGTGGTTGCAGGAGAGTTTCGGATGGATGGCGCTGGAACAGGTACAGGCGAAGGAGATCTTGCCGGGGGAGGACGAGGCACTGGATTGGGGCCGCGAGCCATGGGACGGAGGTAGCCGATGCGGTCGGCGGAGTGAAGGTAGAATTGCCGCTCCCTAGGAGCAAGCGCGATGAGGATGGGACGAAGGACTGGGGCCAGAATACCTGGCAGGAGCTGGTCAACCACGTAACCGAATCCTTCGGCGTGGAGGATATCAAGGGTGTAGCCCCTAGCCTCCATCAAGGAGGACTCAAGGGCGGCGGCATAAACGGGTGGCTGGTTGTCTGGACACAGACGGGTATGGACGGTACGGGCGAGGGCGTAAGAGCGGTAGAGGGAGGCGAGGGTGCGGAGGACGTAGTCTCCGGTGAAGTCCATGCGCTGTTCAAGCGCGTACGTGGCGACGGGATTTTCAAGGACGGCGGCGTAGAGAACGCGGCGGGAAGAAACAGGAAGACGTGAAGAGCGGACGGGGGGTTGTGGTGGAAGGGGAAGGTTCTCGTTGTTGTCAGCAGTGGAAGAGGCATTGTTTTCAGTGGGAGGAATGGCCATTTTCGAGTATTACTGCGAAGATGGGGAGGGAAAGTCCTTTGGGTGGCGCAGCTTATAAGCCTTGAGCAAGGCCTGCGCATGGACCAGGTTCCCATTTGGTTCCCAGGTGTTCTCCGCTGCGGAGTATCCTTTCCAGGACACAAGGAATTGACGGCGTCCCTTTGAGCCGCGATGGGACAAGATCCGATCGATCTCGTATTCTTCATCTCCGTCTATTTCTTCCGGAGGAGGGTTTGTGAAATTCGGACCATGTTCCGCAGTTTCTCGATAAGGAGTCAGGAGGGACGCGTGGAAGACGTCATGGATCTTCCAGGTCGGTGGTAGTCGGAGCCTGTACGCCACAGGGGATATCACCTGAGCGATCTCGAACGGTCCTTCCCTTCTGGGCGCGAGCTTCTTCGACGGGTACCTGAGTCTCAGGTTGCGTCCTTCTAACCACACCTTATCTCCAGTCTTCCACGGACGGAACTTGGATGAGATCCGTTCCTTCATCAACCGGCGTGCCTTTTCGTGGGCTTCTAAAGCCTCCGTTCGGGCTCCCGTGAGTTCCGAGAGTCTGGATTCGAGGGCGGGGAGGAAAGTCTTTCCGATTGGAGGATAAGACCTCGGTTCATACCCGACCATCAGGGAGAAAGGGGTCACGTTGGTTGATGAGTGGGTCATGGAATTGTGAGAGAATTCGGCCATGGGGAGGAGTTCGGCCCAACGTTCCGGGTGGCCATCACAGAAGATCCGTAGGTAAGTCTCCAATTCCTGGTTGACTCGTTCTGTTTCACCGTCAGTCTGGGGGTGATAGGCGGAGGAGAGGGCGAGATCGTAGTCGAGGAGTCTTGCGAGTTCTCTGGCGAAGGCAGATGCGAATTGGGGACCTCTGTCTGAGATGCATCGGGAGTGTAGGCCGAAGCGGAGGAAGACGGTTTTGAAAAATAATCGAGCAACTCCTGCCACATCAATGTCTTTGTTGCAAGGGGAATAAATTACCCCCTTCGTAAGCCCATGGTCTACCACGACCATGACAGAATCATATCCCAAAGAGGGAGGAAGGCCGGTGATGAGGTCAACCGAGACCTGTTCAAAAGGACGAGAGGCCACGCTGGCCAGAGGGGTGAGAGGGGGCACGGTGGGGTGAGTATTAACCTTATGCGCCTGACAAACGGCGCAGCCAGAGACAAAGCGGCGGACCAAATTAGCCATGCCTGGCCACCAATAATCCCGCTGCACCAGGTTCTGGGTGTGGAATATGCCACCGTGACCACCAGCGGGGCTTTCGTGTAGGGAGCGGATGAGGTCGACACGTGCAGCTTCGGGGATATACCGTTTCTTTCGGAAATATAACTCCTTTCCATCGAAGTCCCAATCACCAGCATTCATTTTGGGGAAGAGGGGCGAGTCTTCGTAGAGAGCTTGCATGCATCGCTTTATCATAGGATCGCTGGGGGTGGAGGCGGCGATCTTTTCGGCGAGCGCGACATCAATTTTCCTGGCGAACAGGTTTTCAGGGAGGAGGGTGACCTCTTGGTTGTCGGTAGAGGTGTCGACATCATCTCGTCGGGACAGGGCATCGGCGGGGCCCATCTGCGTACCCGGGATGTGATGGAAATGCAGGTCGAAATCCTGCAGGAACATGAGCCAGCGTGCTTGCCGGCGAGACAGTTTGTTCGGTTGGCGGAAGTATGTGAGATTCTTGTGGTCGGTGAGAATCTCCACTTGATGACCAGTACCTCGTAGGTAGTGGCGCCACTCCTCTAACGCGTGGATGACCGCGAGCAACTCGCGATCATAGATATCGTAATTGCGCTCCGCGGGCGAGAGCGTCTTTGACAGGTAGGCGCAAGGATGCAAGTCGCCATTGACATCCTTTTGCATGAGTACTGCTCCAGTAGCAGTGAGGGAAGCATCCGTCATGACAGCAAACGGCTTCGTGACGTCGGGCATCGAGAGGACGGGTTGTCGCAAGAACGACTGTTTGATCGCTTGGAACGCCTGTTCGCAAGCCGGAGTCCATGCCCATGGGGAGTTCTTCTTGGTCAGGTCGTGCAGCGGCTTCGCGATATGAGAGAAGTCCTGTATGAACCTGCGATAGAAATTGCAAAACCCGATGAAGGACCTAACTGCCTTCACCGAGGTCGGGGGGTTCCATTCGCGAATGGCTTTCAATTTGGTAGGGTCCATCTTGACCTGCCCTTCTCGGACCATCATTCCGAGGTACTCCACTTCTTCGGCATCGAATGAGCACTTCTCCAGTTTGAGGAACAACTTGTGTTCGCGAAGTCGTTCCAGGACACGGATCGTTCGTGCCTCATGTTCGGCAGTGGTGGCAGAATGGATCAAAAGGTCGTCCATGTAGATGATCAGCCATCCTTCTGCCATGAGGTCGCCGAAGATATGGTCCATCAAGGCCTGGAAGGTGGCTGGGGAATTGCAAAGGCCGAAGAACATCACGGTGGGTTCGAACAGCCCTTGGGGAGTGATGAAGGCCGCTTTCCAGCGGTCGTTCGGCTTGATGAGGACGTTGTTGTATCCCCAGCGGATGTCCATCTTTGTGAAGATTTTGGACCCTTTGAGACGGTCGACGAGGTCGGAGATGAGGGGGAGAGGGTAGGCGTTTTTGACGGTATGCGAGTTCAGGTACCTGTAGTCCTGACAGGGGCGTAGCGAGCCATCCTTCTTTGATACGAAGAAGAAGGGGGCAGCCTGAGGAGACTTCGAGGGGGTGATCTTTCCCGACTTGAGATGTTCCTCGACGAAAGCTTTGCAGGCTTCCGACTCTTTCGGATTCAGGGGGTAGACCTTGGCGACTTTTGGGACAAAGTCTTTGTCGAGGTCGATGGCGTGATCGAAAGATCGGGACGGGGGTAGTTCCTCAGTATTCTTCTTGTCAAAAACGTCCGCGAAGGATTTGAACGGGGTTGGGAGAACTGCTTTCTCCTTGACTGCTTGGGCGGCGATCTCCGTCGCGATGGTGGCCTTTCTGACAGGGTAGGCGTCCCTTGCTGAAGCATCTACTCGCTTCTTCCAGAGCTTGGCTATCTTGGAGTCTGGATCCAAGTCAAGGTACCGTACCAGGTACCTTTGAGCGATTGCCCGAGGGGAGTCGTGTCAGGGCTTCTTGATTTGATCTGGGAGATCGATGTGGCCAGTTGTTATAATCATAACATTTTATTTGTACACTTCGTACACTTTCAATTCGAACTTAGTCGTTTTCACTTTCAAAGGTCACGTGACATAGCGCACGTGATCGTGGGAACTTACATGTGATCTCTTGCTGACTAAGCATATGATGTCATGACCTAGACCAGGCCTAGACTCTATGACGTCACGACACATGTATTTAATCTCCGTTTACTTCTCTTCTTTTTGATCCCCGCGCCTCGTGTGGTTAATCACCGTTGCGCTTCTCTTCTTTAGTCTATCCATGTATAGTAATTCCTCACACGCACAGCATGGTCTGTGCGCATCCTTGTACAATATAAAAGGGCTCGTGGTTAGACTAGGATTCCCTAGTTTTAACCACTTGTCTATTCGCTGGCAACAGTTGAGGACTAAGCTAGAACTCCTCGATCATATCTTGCCAGGTCTTTGTGTAGACCTGCAACTGTGGTGGGACCTCGTGTGAAAGGGTATTTGTACTGGCATTCGACCGTGCGTTGCTTGCATAACACCGGTGGCCCAATCTATTACCGGGTTCGCTTCTCTTAACCACGGTAGTCCTAGGATCATGTTTTCTCTTCCTATGTTGAGGACTAGGAAACTCCGTTCCTCCTCGGTTTCTCCAACTCTGATGGAGAGGGTGACCTTGTGTCGGATGACTCCTCCTTGGTTGTTTGACCCGTCCACGTTTTGGGCACTAAGTGGCTTGGGTAGCCGTTCCATCGGCAGTCTCTTTCGTTTCACTAGATCGCGATCTATGAAGCATCCGCTTGCGCCACTGTCCACCAGGGCGAATGTGTCGACGATTTGTCCCCCTTCATGCGCGAATAATGACACTGGAACTCGAATTGATTGCGCATTGGGATTTGATAAAACTACAGGGGCGATTACATGAGGAGGTGAAGACGTCGAAACTTCCCTCCTTTCTAAAAATCCTTTGGCCATTCTTCGGCCACCTTGGTTGCTGCGACGGGCAGCTTTTCTTCATCTTCGTTGAAGCACGCCTTGAGGACATTCAAGACGTCTTCTTGCTGGGTGCCTCGACCCTTTAACTCGGACAGATAGTCGACGAGTGGGGAGGGCTTGGGCTCTTGTTGTGTGACGACGGCGGCGCGTGTGCGCTGAGGGTTGCGAGGGGGGCGAGAGGGCGGTCCTCGGGAGTTCTGTCCGTTGCGAGGGGGGCGAGGGTGGTTGGTTGAGCGACATCCGACTTGGTGGCAGATGAAGCACTTGTTCTGCTTCATGTACTCCGCACGTTGTACTGGAGTAAGTCGGACTGCGTCAACGTCCATGGCGTTGGGGTCCCTTCTGTTGGACGAGGGTTTGGAGGAAGAGGAGAATGTGGGAATGTAGCGCTTCCCGGCGCGGAGGTCGTCGATGCGCTTATGCTGCGCATGGAATGCGGATGTTTTCTCGGCCCATCCGGCAAGCGTGGTAGGGGGTTTCTCGCAAGAGAGGACGGATTCGGCGAGGCGGGGGTCAAGACCGCGAATGAACCACTCGATGAGAGCCTTTTCATCGATGATCCCTGACTTGGCAGCGAGGAGCTGGAATTCTGTGACGTAGGTGTCGTAGCCGTCCTTGCGGTTGGCTTTGTTCTGGGTGAGGTTCCCCAGATCTATGCGGGCACTCTCTCCTACGTCGAAGGGATGGAAGACTCGGTGGAAGTCTTCACAGACCGTGGAGAACTCTCTCTGTCGTGCTGTGGGATGTCCATCTAGAAGGAGGCTCATCCATCCTTCGGAGAACGTCTTTCCTTTTCCTTCGCTCATTTTCATGAGGAGGGCGTTGATCTTTGACTCATCATCGGGGAACGCCGTCTGGTTGGCGGCGAAGTAGGTGCGCATGGCAAGGAGCCATCGCGAGGCGTCTTCGTTGAGACCCGAGAAGTCCTTGGGGACGATATTCTTCTTGTCAGACATATCGTTGTTGTTGTCTTCGTCGTCAGAGGGATCTGCGGGTGGGTAATACGGTGGGGAGGGAGAGCGGGAAGCGTGGGGGGAGACGTGGGGGGTTCTGTCGAGCCAATCGCTGTGATAACCGTCGTCGCTGGGTTCCGGTTCGTCTTCCTGCCCTAGACCCTGGTCCTCGGGTTGATAAGAGGGTTCGGGGTCCGACTGGGGCAAAGGGGAAAACTGGGGTTGAGGGTCTGGCGGGGCAGGAGAGTGTGGCGGCGATGGGTTGTCGACGACGATGGGTTCCGGTTCGGGGGAGGGAACGCGGAAAGAACGACCGACGCGTCCTGAGCGTGGGTATGAAATGGTGGGCGAGGGGAGGGCGGCTTTACTGCTGGGAAGCAGAAGCGAGAGGAAGATCTAGTTCTTTTGTTACGCTGGGCGCTAACAACTAGAACAGCGAGGAGGCACTCTGGAGTGGCCTCGAGACTCGAGAGACGATTCTGGGCTGAGTCTCAGACTATGTCTTAGTGCGCACACTAAGAGTCTGGAAGTGATACTAATTGCTAGCAGTAAGCTGCGTAGAACTAGATAATGTACATGGTGTAAAGGCTGAGTCTTTATACTACTGAGGTCTGCGCACAGACCATGTCCCTAATCGAGCCGCGAGAAGGGAAAGTACAAACGGGGAAGAGATACTCTAGAACATTCTGGAGTATGAAGGAAAGTGCGTCCGTGCGCGGGAAGTGATGACTAAGCTAGAACGGTTGGTACCGTTCAAAGGGAACTAGCTGAAAGCTAGGCGAATGAAGTAGTCCAAGTGGTAGTGGATGGAAAAAGTATACCACTACCGTAACAGGTGCCTAATCCATAGTCACACCCAAACTTGTGGCTAATGGCAGCACACATCTTCTGTGCAAGACCATATGTTGCACATGGAACATTCAGATGCTTTGGTTTTCCTGTCCATATGTCATTCTCATCACACCTACCATTTTTGAATTGGTGGAAGAGCAATGTGAAATGTTAATGTTACACTGTGACTGAGATAAGCTGAGTACTTACTTGGCCATTATCCAGAGTGCAATCCATGTTGGGAAGTCAGCTGGAATGTTTGGGAAGAGGTTCTCAATGTCCAAAGCATGCTTGACCTTTCTGAGGATGACAGCAAAGTCTTTGAACTGTGTCCAGTAGCTGTGGAGAGCAAGAATGCTTCAAGTTAGAATACTGCAGCATTTTCAGTAGTTCACACCATTACTGTTTGTAGTCTGAGAGGGTTGTGTTAACAATGATACCCACAGAGGCCTTCTTCAAGTTTTCAGACAGAGTGTCAGTCCCTGGGCCAGAGGTGCTGCTGACAGCAGTGGCCATCTTCTGTTGGTTTGGTGAACTTTCATTGTCAGAAGTTTGGGAGAATGTCCTGTCAGCAAGTTGGTTGTCAATTTGGATCCCATTGAGTAAAGACTCAATTTCTTCAATTTGATCCTCTACAGCAGCATCCAAGCTGACTTTGCACTGAGATTCATCAAGGTAGTCAGCTGCACCCTTGAGTAGGTGAGGCAATGAATAGTGTTACGAGACAACGATGTTATCAAGTCACACGAAGTTCCACTACTGTTGCAGTACTACACAGGTACTGGCGAGGTATAATGAGGATAGCTCAAATCTTAATCTCTCAACTGTTGCCAGCGAATAAGACAAGTGGTTAAAGCTAGGGAATCCTAGCCGCAACCACGAGCCCTTTTTATATTGTACAAGGACGCGCACAGACCATGCTGTGCGTGTGAGGAATTACTATACATGGATAGACTAAAGAAGAGAAGCGCGACGGTGATTAACCACACGAGGCGCGGGGATCAAAAAGAAGAGAAGTAAACGGAGATTAAATACATGTGTCGTGACATCATAGAGTCTAGGCTTGGTCTAGGCCATGACATCATATGCTTAGTCAGCAGGAGATCACATGTAGGTTCCCACGATCACGTGCGCTATGTCACGTGACCTTTGAAAGTAAAATCGACTAAGTCCGAATTGAAAGTGTACGCAGTGTACGAATAAAATGTTATGATTATAACAAATAGGCTGCCTGTCATAGTGTTGTTTGAATCCCTGATGGCAGTAGTAATCAAGCAGTGGTAGTATTATTTCAACTCATCTACTATAACCGAGGTGGCTATGAACCCGAGACTCAGGTGTGGATGTCCAAAACCAATCATGTCCAACTTTGCAGAGCAGGTTAACACCACAGTAGATGTGCTCTACCTACCAGAACCAGGCCAGACATTCATTCCAGGAGATGATCCAAAGCAAGTCAAGTTTGTGGTGTAAGTAAAGAACTAGTTCCGCCCGAAATGTTAGGGGCTGCTGGTGACATGTTAGCAGGACAAGCAGGACAAAGAAAGTGGACATACAGGAATGCCTCCACACTTACAGACTACCTGTCAAGGGCAATAAAGCCAACCTATTGAAATCCCTGCAGGAATTCTCAAACGACAAAGATGCATGGTTGACATAAGTGAGCATGACCTGTCAAGCTTGCAAAGATCACTCACCACAAGCTACTGGACCCAATTATCAGCATCTTCCAGCCAGCAAAAAAGCGAAAATGTGGTGTCCACAATAACCAACAGTCACTGTCCATCAAACAAATCACTGAACAGTTCGGGAAGCCAGATGAACAAGTTATCACCTACAAAAGCAAGAAGAGTGTTCATCGAGTGCAGCATGCCCTGAATGACAAGGATCACGCAGCAAACACAGGATGGGTAAGGTCAAGCCACTGCATTAGCTACAACTTGAACATTGAACGCTGAATTTCGATGCTCACCTGTGTCATGCAGGCCAATGCAGTCCTTTCGGCATTTGGTATTAGCTCTGATCTGAGTGAACAGCCAGCTGAGCCCAAACGCAGGCAAATCGAAGCCCCCAGTACCACATCATCAGATGAACCCACAGACAGGACAGTCAATGACCTGCCACAGCCTGGGCCACCATTGCTGTGTCAGACGACTACGTGACCAAATCAGCTGGTATCACACAAGGTGTGTGGTCTTGTTGATAACCTGATTGATCCATCGTGACTTGAATCACATTACAATCTCAATCAGGAAGCAGCGCTGTCCATGCGGATGCATCATGTGGAACAAAATGTCCTCTCTGTAAAGGAAGACCTCTTTGAGCATATTGACTCTGTTGAGGATCAGATCACCACCCACATTCACCACCTGATGGCATCATTTAATCTGAATCCCCCTCTCAAAGTCCATCAGTGCCTCAGCATAATCTCCACCAACCCACCGTTTCAGTAGTTACCACGCCCACACAGCCACCTGCACAGCTCCCAGCCTGCCTTCTGATGACTGCAACCCACATTCCTTCAACTCCAAGGCTTGAGGCAACTGGCACTGAAATTCTCCCTCTTGAATCCATACCCCCAGAACACCTCAGAATAGCTCACCTTGGTGGCACTGAACTTGCGTATGATAAAAGACATGTGCCCGACTCACCTGCCATCCACTTTTCAAGGGAGATTGACTGACTTTGTTGCGAATGGGAAAGATCAAGCCTTCTTGTAGTGAATGGTCGAGGTATCCCAATCAAGCACTGGGGACAGTTCTACAAGAAGGCAAAGGGTGTAAAATCGTCAGCGTGGCAGGCACTGAGGGTTGAATGGGGAAATTGGAAGGTAAAGTCCTGGGGCCTTTGTTTGTGCGTGCATGCAGCCATTTTACTGACTCACCGCCCCATTTTCAGTACATAGTGGAGGAACGACAAAGACATCCCAATGCAGAGTCGTTCTGGCAAAGCTTCAGTACAGAGGGAGGCCAGCGACTCACTTACCAACAGATACTCGACCGTCTCGCTGACCGCCGTGCTGCATCCGCTTCACAGGACGCTGCAAACGCTCGGGCCTTTTGCTCCAATGATCTCGATCATCCCAACACCTATGGAGCATTCCGTTATGCAAAGGGTGGCAAGTCATATCTGCTCACGAAGGACGATGCAATTGCGAAGACTTGGCGTGAGCTGTTGGCCAAACGGTCCGATATTGCTGAGGCACTGTGTGCTGTTTGTGCGGCTCCGGCAACAACTCAGGGCATGGTCATAACAGCGACAGCAAACCATTAATTGATAAACAAACATTCACGTTGCCCTTTCGCAATGTGTCGAGTATTTTCATAACGTATCATAAGTACAACACATAGCGCTTCAAGTTCCACGGACTCTGCATCATCATTCCTAGAAACATATGGTAGTACATCTCCGACACTTCTAAGATCAGTGTTTATAATACCGCACTTCGACTACATCTACATGCTGGTAACCTAACTTGACTGTAAATCGAGTCCACCATATACGACATAACATCCTATTGATGAGATGACCTACTGCACCACCATGTCAAGCCTTGATGATTGAAGCTGAGGTCGGGAGGAAGGACACCGCCGTCACCGGCACGAGCGGCCTGCTCACTGCCAGGGTATGGGGGTAGGCAAGTAATCAGAAAGTTTTCCGGGGCGTTGGAACATCTCTCCATTGTCGTCGGGACCGTCGGTGTATTCGACTTCCTCTGCTAAAGCTCTCGCCTGATTGACGGCATGGGACACGCAAACCAAGTTACGCCAGGCAATGTGGTCGAGGGAGTGGCAAGCAGCACAAACCTTGCGATAGACCTAAAAGCCACGACGGACGCTCGAGAGGGTGTGTTGGACCGACTGTACGTGCTTGATCCTCCTTTTCTAGGACTACGTCTTCTCTCTCTTGACCGGCCACATAAATCCTCCTGCTGGTGTTGAGATCCATGCAGGACAGGGCCAGATCTGGCGAGTTCAAGACCGACTATTTGAACGGGTGTGTGGGGGCGAGCGGAAGGGGCAGGCAGGGGATGATGAGAGCTGCTGTCATGGATTATGGAAATCCGGGTGTGACACAATGCATGGTACGAACTGGCGACGACCACGATCAGGTGCAGGAGCGATCAGGAGGCGCAATGTCATGTAGTCTGGTACTGGTCAACTATGCTACCCCCATATCGTCCTGAATCGCATGGAATATATTTCCGTCTATGAGAGCCGCCGCCAGTCGGTCAAGATACGTACATAGGGAGATCAAACAGAAGGAAGTACCGACGTCGTGTTGAAGTAGGCAGTATGCCTGTGATACAGTTTCCTAGGCGTTGTTGACATTTCAGAGGGTCTTGTGAGTTTGTTTGATTACATTCGTAGTCCCGATGGTTGAGTACCAGTCCGCACGACGAAAGTGAACATTGATATTGAGGTCTGAGGGATCGAGTCGTGGCGCCGTCGTAGAGCCTGAGGCCTGACCGATCAGATCACGATCGATGGACCAAACAGAAAAAGCCAGAAACGGAACGCGGAAAAGCGGAGAGGGGCGAAAGCGGGTGTTCGAGGTCAGCTCACGGCGTTACCATCGAGAGCAGGAGCTGGGGTGGCGCGGCGGGGCGTGGGAGAAACTTGGACTGCAAGTTGGACCGTCAATCTTTCACACGAATTGTGGATCGGAGATACACTGCATATAAATGAGACCGTTGAGTTGTGGTCGCGGGCTACCGATTTACGATCACGAAGTTGTGCTCTGAGAAGGAGTGATTACACTTACCCGGTCCGGGCCCCAAACAAATGCGAAAACGGTGAATATTCCTACAGTCGACGAACACGCCAGCCCCGAGACCTGAACAGGTTACAGGACATACTGGACGAAGTCAATGATTCTGACTCGTTGTAGTCAATTAATAATTTTTTACAGGAACGATGCAGGTGGGAACCATGATTCACATCACCATTGGAAAAATACGCCTCGAAGAGTTGTTTGACTTCTCAGATACGATGTGGGTCGAGATTACTTCCTGGACACCAACGAAGTCTCCCGACAGATGACAAGGAGCTAGAGCTATACGAATTAGTTGATTTGGAGAGGCAGATGATGGCGACATAGTAAATGATCCAGCACCATGAAATCGAGGCCAACCCCTGACTTCGTTTCATGCACTTTGGTAATTCGGATGTTTCGAACTCAGGCGAAGTCCTTGCAGTCACTTCACTTCGACAGGATGGCGATGTTCTACAACTTCGACTACTAGCTCCTCCCAGTTACTTCGTAGTCTCAGCAATCTACTCAGTTCCTCAACAACTTTCTTGGGCCTTTAGGAAGCTTTGTTTTCCTTTTTCGGTTAGCGCGCCGACGACTTCCTCGACCTAAGTCTCGAAGATCGCTGGCTCGTTTCCCCTCACCCTATACATGACGTCCGTGCTTCGTCAGACGCTATAGTATTTTGTCCACAAGTCCTTATGGTGTGGCCCCGAGACCCGCTCGAGCTACTTCCAACGTCTTTGAGCCCCACTCGTGACCCCGGCTTCAACCCTCTAGGATTCAACAAACCGTCACAATCTGATTGTGGATGATGACGCTCGCCCTACTTGATGGGGACGGCGAGCATGGCTATCCCGCCGTGTCCTCTCATCACACACCGTATCCCCTTCATACGACAAGCTTACCCGAGCATTATAGCTTTTCGTGCGTCTCAGAGAGTCTTTCAGCGCTCTACTGCTCTTTCCCTCTATCCCACAACGAATACAAACATATTGCATCTGATCACCCTATCGTCGTGCGGCTACCCAGGATGTTTCACTGCCGTGTAATATCTCGAAGCTGAAGATACGGACGCTAGATATTCCGTAGTTTCCGTGCTTGTCTTGGGAAGTTCATCTATCTTTGTTTCCGGATCCCTCCCTGGTTGATCAACTGATGGTGGTAAACCATGTTCCACTACCTCGGGTCTCATGAAATCTGATTCCCGGGCAGGGTACGTATACTTTGTATTTGTGAAGCAGATTGAGTTGTGGGTAACTAAATTGACCCATTCTACATCGGCCACAGTATCATGCTTAACAGACGATGTCAAAGCAATCATGCCACAACGGTTCCCGTGGCTGTTTTCCAATAATATCCATATCCTGAGGCTGCGCTATTATGAAAGCATAAGCAAAGTTGTACAACAGATGATACAAGATCGTGGCATACAGCGAGGCAAGAGAATATCCCGATCGGACAACATGAGTCCACGATCACCGAGGGGTACCTAATACCGATCCTCGTTAGTCCCAACTCAGTTCAATCTGCTGAGGACACCCCAAAACGAGGGCATACCGGAGCGGCGATGGCAGCACTAACAGCAACAGGAACGAAAAGAATGGATGAGAACTGCATGATTGGCTGGCAGGCGATGCTGAAGTGTGTGTCGAAAATCGTTGCGTAGAGAGCTCCTTTTTATCAGGTTTCCTTCTGTCATGCCATAGTACCCGTGGTCTCTGGAACGTTGCCGTCCGCCACGCCTCGCGTATAGTACCGCCGATTTGGATAAAATCTCAACCAGAAAAAGGAGGTTGTTAGCAACGTTGGAGAATGCCGAACATGTTATCACTTCCGAGACCTTGACTGGGGGAATGCCTCCTTATCGCGCTCATGACAATTCTTATCCGCACCAAGAAGCATCTCGAGAACACGCCGGTTCCGCAGAAATACCCCCTGTTTGAAGATCAAAGGGCCCTAAATAAGTTCCTGCTCCATGATAAACTACCAGTGATAGATAAACCTCCCGTAAACCATGCCAACCGCAACCGATAATGTCACTCGCCATGTGTACCATGGTCGCACCCCGCATGACGACAAGGCACGTTCGTCGGGAAAGAAAGCGTGCCTGAACTCGTTCTCCAACGACCCATGCTGAGGTAAAATAATTCGCACCTTCATTTCCTTACCCACCATAGTGCTCGCCGGATCAACTAATCGGGGGTTTCCAGCACCGAAACAAACGAACGCACAACCAAAAATCTAAAATCCAGCCAGAGCGACATTGCATTTCTTAGACCAAGTCCAGATGAACGAGTCACCACATGTCGTCCTGTCCATCAAACCTATATAACGTAGTGTGCCCATTCAGACCACATCCCCCTAAATATTCCACGTCTGCCCTCAAAGAGCCATCAGTGCTGCACCCAATGTCGACAACGGAGCAAGTCGCAGACGAAAAAAAAAGACACGCGCCTTTCTCCACAACAACCCCTGTGGTCATTGATCGGGCCCTCGATCCCCTCGCAACCACCAAAAGTTGGCCAAGATCAGGAAGGCGCTACACTCAATGCAATGCGCTTCGTACAGTGCTTCCACTGCGCTGAGAAAATACAGTGATCGAGAGTGTGCGCAAACATCAATACCGAGAAATACGATGTCGGAAGCTGTCGAGCGGGATCTCAACGACGGAATCAGAAAGGGGTAGAGCACATACGTAGTAATGGATATACGTCACTCGGCCCATGATAAGGAACGGGACTATTGAACGCATCCATCGGATTCGACCAAATCATAACCCTGTGTTCACGCACCGTAATGCAAGAACCACCCGTAAAACGCGATCTTGTCCACATACAAAAAGTGACCCCACCCTTCGTCAAAAGGCGCATATAGACACTAAATAACCTGAACCACTCACGCGCGTCCATGTCAACATATTCACGCCATTGACAGAACAGACAATATCACACTAACAAGAGCGACACATTAATGATGCTCGCAGAACCGCCCCACCCATACAAACGCAAACGCATGAGCGGGCCAGTCTGTCGGACTCAACTCCAGAATGTTCTCCTTGTCTGGGTCCGGGATGAGGGCACTATTGGACGTCATCATCACCACGTTGAGATGTCAAAAACCGCGTAGGAATGGTGACTTGTATAATTTATATTACCTGCTGGGGGAACTGAAATGGCAAGGGCATCAGAAGAAGGATAACCCGCCGAGCATACTCCCCACGCACGTCACGATCGTTCCAGTGACTCTCCATCCAACATGTATGCATATTACTTGGATCATTCTCCAAGACGCAGCAGACTTTGACATGTTTGAAACTCCATTGCGGCAAGACGGGGTTCGCAGCGTACAGATAACATCTGAACACCTGGTGTGGGAACTATATTCTGGTCGTAAGCGAACGTACGTGCCTGACATGGGCACGGCTGCCTCGACTGATATCTTCCACGGTCTCATTATCATGTGTGTACCCAAAAGTCGCGTTGCTATAGCAAGAAACCTCATGAGTGAGTCTGGTGATAGGCGCCGGGATTGTTGAGTCATCGGTGCATGTTGAAGTCGCACGACATCCCCTGCGTCCAATATACTTGAACGGGTCATTCAGATTGTATTCCGGCTGATCTCAAGTCGGAAGCACAATCTAACCTCTTGGCCGGTTGCAACTGGGTCTCAAGCTGGGCCTGCGCGAGTGTCCTCTCGAGTCTTCTCCGATCGCTCTCGGCTTTCGCCATCATTCGCTGGAGTTCTCTACGCGCTTGTTCCAGTTCCTCTTTCCAAGCGCGATCGTTCGCTTTCTCAGCCCCCTCCATCTCCGTCTGCAACTCGGCCTGTTCTTCTGTATGTTTCTCTAGTTTCTTGGTCATTTCTTCGGTATGCACAGCCTGCGGAAGTCTCGCTGAGCTTCTTTCCTCCCTTGCTAGGCAGAACATACAACGCAAGCGCCAAGTAGGTAGTACTGCGATGTCATTGGCTTTCCCGCCGAGTTTGCTGCAGAACCAGGCACGTTGGGAAGAGTAGTGAGGGCAATCTAGAAGGAGATGGAAGACAGTGTCGGCTCAGTTGCTATCGCACTTAGGATAGGCGGGGGTGGGCCCTCTCTCATTCTGAAGAAATGTTTATTGACTGGGGCATGACCTGAGCGCAGTTGGAACAGTGCCACGTTTCGGAAGCTTGTCGACGAGCTTGAGAAAACGGTTGGACGGGAGGGTGGGGTCGATGGATAACGAGAGTGGAGCGCAGGATGAGGTTGAGAAGATTGCTTTTCGCCTGTTGTTGGACGGTTTGCTTTGCTGCCGTTTTGCTGCGGGGGAGGGTTCTGTGCGTTCCTTTGGGGACTCTGAGCACGGCTCCAGTTCGTAGAATCGATGCGAACATTGGCGAGGTTTTCGTCTTCACATAGCGCGCGGAACATTCGTAGGTTCTTTTAGCGAAGTACCCCACCGACTTGTGGAACGGAGGTACAGTACATATAGATGAGACCGTTGAGTTGTGGTCGCGGGCTCGGATTTATGATCACGAAGTTGTGCTCTGAGAAGGAGTGATTACACTTATCCGGTCCGGGCCCCAAACAAATGCGAAAACGGTGAATATTCCTACAGTCGACGAACACGCCAGCCCCGAGACCTGAACAGGACATACCGGACGAAGTCAATGACAACAATTCTGACTCGTTGGAGTCAATTGGTAAAAATTTACAGGAACGATGCAAGCTTGACGATGCAGGTGGGAAGCATGATTCACATCACTATTGAAAAAATACGCCTCGAAGTGTTGTTTGACTTCTCAAATACGATGTGGGTCGAGATTACTTCCTGGACATCAATGAAGTTTCTTGACAGATGACAAGGAGCTAGAGCTATACGAGTTAGTTGATATGGAGAGGCAGATGATGGCGACATAGTAAATGATCCAGCACCATGAAATCGAGGCCAACCCCTGACTTCGTTTCATGCACTTTGGTAATTCGGATGTTTCGAACTCAGGCGAAGTCCTTGCAGTCACTTCACTTCGACAGGATGGCGATGTTCTTCAACTTCGACTACTAGCTCCTCCCAGTTACTTCGTAGTCTCAGCAATCTACTCAGTTCCTCAACAACTTTCTTGGGCCTTTAGGAAGCTTTGTTTTCCTTTTTCGGTTAGCGCGCCGACGACTTCCTCGACCTAAGTCTCGAAGATCGCTGCCTCGTTTCCCCTCACCCTATACGTGACGTCCGTGCTTCGTCAGACGCTATAGTCTTTTGTCCACAAGTCCTTATGGTGTGGCCCCGAGACCCGCTCGAGCTACTTCCAACGTCTTTGAGCCCCACTCGTGACCCCGGCTTCAACCCTCTAGGATTCAACAAACCGTCACAATCTGATTGTGGGTGATGACGCTCGCCCTACTTGATGGGGACGGCGAGCATGGCTATCCCGCCGTGTCCTCTCATCACACACCGTATCCCCTTCATACGACAAGCTTACCCGAGCATTATAGCTTTTCGTGCGTCTCAGAGAGTCTTTCGGCGCTCTATTGCTCTTTCCCTCTATCCCACAACGAATACAAACATGTTGTATCTGATCACCCTATTGTCGTGCGGCTACCCAGGATGTTTCACTGCCGTGTGATATCTCGAAGCTGAAGATACGGACGCTAGATATTCCGTAGTTTCCGTGCTTGTCTTGGGAAGTTCATCTGTCTTTGTTTCCGAATCCCTCCCTGATGGTGGTAAACCATGTTCCACTACCTCGGGTCTCATGAAATCTGATTCCCGGGCAGGGTACGTATACTTTGTATTTGTGACGCAGATTGAGTTGTGGGTAACTAAATTGACCCATTCTACATCGGCCACAGTATCATGCTTAACAGTCGAGGTCAAGGCAGTCATGCACGAGCGGTTCCCGTGGCTGTTTTCCAATAATATCCCGAGGCTGTGCTATTATGAAAGCATAAGCAAAGTTGTACAACAGATGATACAAGATCGCGACATACGGCGAGGCAATCGAATATCCCGATCGGACAACATGAGTCCACGATCACCGAGGGGTGCCTAATACCGATCCCCGTTAGTCCAACTCAGTTCAATCACGCCACTGGTGAAGACACCCAAAAATGAGGACATACCGGAGCGGCGATGGCAGCACTAACAGCAACAAGAACGAAAAGGATGGACGAGAACTGCATGATTGGCTGGTAGGCGATGCTGAAGGGCATGTGTCGAAATTCGTTGCGTAGAGTGCTCATTTTTATCAGGATTCTATGGAAAGCCGGACAACCGCAGTCGTTCGGACTCATGCTTCCTTCTGTCATCCATGGTCTCCGAAGCGCTGCCGCATCCCACGTTTCGCGTATAGTACCGCCGATCTGGATAAAATCTCAACCAGAGAAAAGGGGTTGTTAGCATCGTTGGAGGATGCCGAATATCTACCGAGGGAATGCCTTCTGATACCACGCTGATGACAGTTCTTAATCCACACCAAGAAGCGTCTCGAGAACACACCGATTCCGCGGGAATACCCCCTGCTCGAAAATCAAAGCATTAGGGTCCTTCAATGTTGATTTCGAGGTCGATTTCGACGCAGATTTCAACCTAAGAATCAACTCCAAAGCGGGTAGCCTCGGCAGCTCTCGGCAGCCACCATCTGAGTTTGAAACACATCCACATACGCCCCTTGCTAAAGGTCCCATCGTCCGTCTGTGCCATGCCTCAACACTTTGGCTCTGCAAAGACAGCCAGAGTCAAGGTTGTATAAGTTCATGTTTTTCCCTGTCATGTTACTAAATATAGTGCAGCTGGTGCAAAGCAGAAAATCACCATCTTAGAACTCTCTTCGAGGATTCTGTCACCTGGAAAGGTGTTTTCGGGTTCGATAGAGGTGCTGTCACTGATATCCAATGAGGATGATGATGACTTCTAGCTGTGCAATCACATTTGGAAATACCACCATATAGGTGTGTTATTTTTCTTTTTTATTAACTAATTTTTGTCCCCCACTGTTCACCCTGCAGTCCACCCACTCCCCTCGTACTCGCCTTACAACTCCTCTTGCCTCACCACCCCATCATCCTCGCCTTGCGTTTACGTTTGCATTCACCTTCCTATCACGCTCACCTCCCTTGCAGCTCCTCTCATCTCACCTTCCAACACATCACTCGTTCAAAGAACCCTCACCCACCCATTCGTGCTTCGCTCGTGCACCATCCGCACCTATTCGCTCACACGATTACCCACCCATTAGCAGTCCCCCACCCATTCGACCGCCCACGCTCACTGTCGAACTTATCCATTTATCTGCCTGCCACGAATTTCATTTTATTTTGTCTAGATTATAGTACTATAAAGATTGTAGTAGATATTATATTTTAAGTCCACTTAACCACTACATGGGAGGGAGAAAACATAAGTGCTTTAACAGAATTACAGAGTACGTATATCGTACAGGATCAGTCTTCGTGTACAGTATATTTTTGTTGTACAGCCGACACAGCTTACTTAATCTGTGCAGCACTATTACTTGAAACTCCGACACTGCTGCGTCTGAAATCAATAGTCGAAACCGCCCCAAATCGTGTCGGAATCACAAAGCTCAAAGCGGATTTCGCAGTTTGCCGAACGTGAAAGTCGTGTCGAAATCTGCGTCCAAATCGACCTCCAAATCGACGACCCAAATCAACATTGAAGGACCCTATTGACTGGATGCTGGCTCCGAGAAATGAACCTCCCGGACCAACAACGCAATTTGTTGTATGAGATGTTCGGTTGGTATTCAGATGCTGATTTTATTCTATGATTAATTTTCGCATGGATACCAGAAAACAGCAGATATCATTGCGAGTTCGGGTGCTGGCAGGAAGGTCTCTGCATGTAGTTATGTAAGCAACCATCAACGCATTCACGACGCCTGAGGTGAGTGCTTGAACGGAGGCCCTCATACCATGCGTCTACAACCCAAGGTACCGCTGGAAAAATGGCAGGAAACATTCTGATGCACAGAAACGTCACATAGCTCACTTAAACGGCCAACCTCGAGCTAGCAAAGAAAACACCAATGACGGAAATGAGGGTGCTTTGGAACCCTCCGCATCTCCATGCGAAGAGCACCTCGAATGTCACTGGCTCAGTTTAATGCACGCTTTCGGTACAAGAAAAACACCACAGGCGCATACGTGAAGAACCGTTCACACCACAAATACTTGTGAAACTCATGAGGAGTGAAAGCATGCTAGGATCGACACTATTTCACCTTCCTTTTATGGAGCTACTTACTCTCAAATCCGGATTCTACTTCGAGAGCCTCAACCAAGACATGTTCCACTGCTTCGTGTCTCATGAAATCTGACTCCTGTGGTTACAGGCCTCGTGATAGCAGTCATGCCACAACGGTTCCCGTGGCTGTTTTCCAATAATACCCCGGGGCTGCGCTACTATGAAAGCATAAGCAAAGTTGTACAACAGATGATACAAGATCGTGGCATACGGCGAGGCAAGAGAATATCCCGATCGGACAACATGAGTCCACGATCACCGAGGGGTACCTAATACCGGTCCCCGTCAGTCCAACTCAGTTCAATCACGCCACTGGTGAAGACACCCAAAAACGAGGACATACCGGAGCGGCGATGGCAGCACTAATAGCAACAAGAACGAAAAGGATGGACGAGAACTGCATGATTGGCTGGTAGGCGATGCTGAAGGGCATGTGTCGAAATTCGTTGCGTAGAGTGCTCATTTTTATCAGGATTCTATGGAAAGCCGGACAACCGCAGTCGTTCGGACTCAGGATTCTTTCTGTCATCCATGGTCTCCGAAGCGCTGCCGCATCCCACGTTTCGCGTATAGTACCACCGATCTGGATAAAATTTCAACCATTAGCAACGTTGGAGGATGCCTGAGGGAATGCCTTCTGATACCACGCTGATGACAATTCTTAATCCACACCAAGAAGCGTCTCGAGAACACACCGATTCCGCAGGAATATCCCCCGCTCGAAAATCAAATCATTGGCGCTAGAGTCCTCGTCCGAATGCGTGACGAACGTTTGGACGGTCTTGACTCAGTTGCCCAGCCCTTCAAGTTTCAAGTTCTTCAGTTGTCAAACCTGTCCCTCGACGATTAGCTGACTTCCTACAAGGATTTCAACTTTGAAGTGTATATTCAGCAACAAAATGACGGTCAGATCTCAAATAGGGAGGTACTGTACTTCATGATGCATGTCAGGCTGCTTTCGTCGACCAGTGTCTGTGAATCCAAGGGTTAAAACAGGACCGTATACTCCACCTCTGTAAGATACAGTTTCTTCGATCGTTTTGGTGACTTCCCAAAAAGGATTTAGGGCCCCAGGGGAAATAAGGATGATGATGCACGTCAGGGCCATTGGTAGGGAAACCCCCCGTAACGTTCGTACCAGGCACATGGGATACACAGGCCGCTTAAAACACGTTCGTCAAGTAAAGCGTGCCTGAACTCGTTGTGACCGAACCCGTGCTGAGGTGAGATAATACGCACCCTTGTGATCCTTCGTTGCTTTACTTACTATCGTGTTCGCTGGATCGACTAAACCGTCATGGTGTTTTCAAGGATCGAAACAAACGAAGCCACAACCAAACATCCAAAATCTGACAGCCAGAGCGACGTTGAATCGATTCGGGACCTTCAAAGTGGATCGATTTGGAGGTCGATTTCGATGCAGATTTCGACCCAAGTAAATCGAGACCTGCACGTCGATCGTTCTGCCGGCTGCGGTCTGAGTTTGAAACACATCGTTACAGACTCCGGGCCGACCTCGCATACATTGGGCTTTGCCAATTCCGACACCATGGCTTCGGATAGGCAGTGTCGGAGTTTCAAGTAACAGCGTAGATCGTAGCAGCATCAGTAAAACAGTTGCTGCATCTATAAAACTAGCCGAGTCAAAAACAAGCAAAAAGCTCGCCAAAAGTTCCGTCATCAATAAATCCACCAATCAGAGCTCTCAAATGAGCTTTGAGAGAGTCGTCAAGCGATAATGTTACTGTCTGCTTTGCAGATGAGGGAGACCGATCGATAAGCAAGAACACCATGCCCAAGCAGACAGTGCCAGCAAACAACAGATACGATTGTTTCTGAATCTCTGGTTTCCCTTGACCTCATCCTCAACCCTCGTATCCTCTTTGTTGACCGTCTTCTTGGGGCCACGTTTTTTGACAGGCGCCTTCGCAGTTTTTTGCGGCTCACAGTTTGCCGAACGTAAAAGTTATGTTGTGTTCAAATCCGCGTCGAAATCGACCGGATCCAAATCAACTATATAGTCCTATTTCTCAGACCAAGTCCAAACGAACGAGTCACCACATGCCGTCCTATCCGTCAAATCTATGTAGTGTAGTATGCCCATCCAGATCTCATCCCCTCATGCATTGTAAATATTCCACGTCTGTCCCCAAAGAACTGCCATCAGTATCACACCCAATGTCGACAACGAAGAAAGACACGCACCTTTCTCCACAACAATCCCCAATGGTCATTGATCGGGCCCTCGATCCCCCACGCCATCCCTCTCAACCACCAAAAGTTGGCCACGATCAAGGACACCACGACACCGAACGCAATGCGCTTCGTACGGTCCTTCCACCGCGCCGAGAAAATACAGTGATCGAGAATGTGCGCACACATCAATACCGAGAAATACAATGTCGGAAGCTGTCGAGCGGGATCTCAACGACGGAATCAGAAAGGGGTAGAGCACGTACGTAGTGATGGATATACGTTACCCGGCCCATGATAAAGAACGGGGCTGTCGAACGCATCCATCAGATTCGACCGAATCATAAACCTCTGTTCACGCACCGTAATGCAAGAACCACCCGTAAAACGCGATCTTGCCCACATATAAAAAGTGACCCCACCCTTCTGTTATCTTCGTCAAAAGGCGCATATAGACACTAAACAACCTGAACCACTCACGCGCGTCCATGTCAACGTATTTACGCTGTTGACGGAATAGATAATATCCCACTAACAAGAGGGACACAATGATGCCCACAGAACCGCCCCACCAGATGATGGGTGTTCCCAAAAGATAATATTTGACCTGATTATCGCCCCACCCACACATCCGCAGACCCAACCGCATGAATGGCCAGTCCGTCGGACTCGACGCTAGAATATCTTCCTTGTCCGGATCCGGTATGAGCGCATTATTGGACGTCATCATCGCCACGTTAAGATGCCAAAAGTCGCGCAGGAATGGTGACCTGTATAGTTTCATATTGCCTGGGGGAACTGAAACAAGAGCGTCAGAAGAAAGATACCCCGCCGAGAATACGCCTCACGCACGTCGATCGTTCCAGTGACCCTCCACGTTCCAGTATGTATGCATGCTGCTCGGATCATTCTCCGGGACGCAGCTGACTTCAATCTGTTTGAAACCCCATTGCGGCAAGACGGCGTTCGCAGCGGACAGATAACATCCAAGCATCTGGTGTCGGAACCGCATTCTGGTCGTAAGCGAATGTACGCGCCTGACATGGCTGCCTTGACTGGTATCGTCCACGATTTCGATTATCCAGTTATCATGCGAGTCCCCGACCATCGAGTTACCATAGCAAGAAACTTCATGATTGAGTTTGGTGACAGGCGCCGGGATTGGATGTGAGTGGAGGTTTCGTGACGTCGGTGCGTGTTGTAGTCGCACGACATCGCCATGGCTAAGATATTTGAGCGGATCACTTGGATTATATTCCGGCTGGTCCCAAGTCGGAAGTACGTTCCATTGGTTGTTGTCATCCTTGTAGTGATAACAAGTAACTTGTTGTTGTGAGGAACCAAGCGGATACGTTTGAACGTGAGAGTGGAGCAAGCCACCTCCCCAGCCCATGTTCTTGAGTGTGATTTTGGAACCATACGCGATCTCTAATGTGCGTTGTCTCGTGAGCACAATCAAGCCATCAAACCACGATGTGACACGAACCGAGCGGGTTCTTGTAAAAGTCATTGCCAGCGAGGTGTGCCTGGAAGAGCGAGCTCATCTGTGCATCGCCAGGGCCTGTGTGGTTCAAGATGAGAAAGTGTATTTTGAAAAAGGTCATGTAGACGAGAATGGGGAGAATGATCAGACAGAAAACCCGTGCTGCCCAGTGGCGTAGCTGATCGCGCTGCGAAGCAGGACGTTAGCAAGAAATTGGTGATCTATATGCGCTGCTGCCTTACAGCGGACATTCGCAAATCGCCAAACTTTTCCCAGAGGTCCTCAATCGTGTATAAACCCACAACGGCGGTCACAAAGAACCCCACCCATTTGACGCTGTGTAGTCAAGGTTGATGAGCATCGGATTGTTACAAACAAAACGAGAACCAACTCACCTTGTCACACAGCCAATTGAGATGCCCGTCAGGGTAAGCCACATCCACCAGTCGAAAGAGAACGAGCTGCACGATACATGCATGAGCTCTTTTGAATGGTCCATACACAATATACGACTCACTGATATTGTTGATTATGGAATTTTGTGAGGAAAAAGACCGTGGTGAAGGTAAAGAATAGTAACATCGAATCTAAGAGAATAAAGCGCGAAATACATAGCCATGCAACGTCTGAGGAACCCGTATGGATTATGTCAACGACCATATTAGAGAGAGCACACACGACATACCGCACAACACCATAAGTGCGACCAAGTGACACGCCCACTGGCTCATACCCAGTTCGACGGCGGTGTACCACCCAAGGGGTACGAGCGCGACACCATACGTCGCCATGATCACGCGCATGGCCACATAGGGTACAGTATCGGGATATGTCACGCCGCTCTCGAAACCGAAGTTGCCATCATAACCCGTCAAGAGACCAGCGAGACCAACGAGCATCTTGCCCAACGGCGGGTGAACGTCGAAATAGAACTCGCGTTTGAGGTAATGCGACCCAAATTTGCCAAAGTGGGCCTCATCCCAGACCACCAAGTTCGCGAGCCCGATTTTATGAAACCGTGTCCAGCAGGATAGGAGGGTGTATATTGCGGGTGGAACATGTTCCGAGTTTTGTTGGATGAATTCGGTCTAGTGGTGGAGGCTCATCAGTCCAGAGGAGGTGCTGCGGAGACAAACCCATTGGGGGACGTACGATGGACGTTGGCGGTGGTGAGTACGGCTTATGTATCCGCCCGCTAGCGACTCGACCGGTTGCGAGCCTTTGCTTTGAGTACACATCCTTTCCTTCATCGTCGTACCGCGACTCTTCCTGTTCGTCCCCACTCATAAACCCGCCACTACTCCCCGGCCCTCTCGCAATGCGTCGTCTCGCCGACGTGTCCTCGGCCATATGATGCAGCGGCAAAGTCTCTTCGTGCTGGGTGGCCGGGATGGTCCAAGGATGTGGTTGTGTGTGTTGAAAAGGATACGAAATCTCCTCAAAGTCGGATGACGTTCGCGGCGACCTGCCCGGTGGAGTGCCAAAGTTTATTTCGACTTGGGGAGTTTTCATCGGCTATTTTTCACCGCCTCGTACCAGGCTCGTGCGGGGCGGATGGAACTGGTGTAGTTGTAATTGTACGCTGGTCGTTGCGTCTGACGCCGACTTGACACACTGTCTAGGTTATACGTGGAACCTTTTGTGCCATATCCGAACTACCACAGCCTTGATGGCAGAAAATTTAATGCTCCAGTCACAATATTTGTATGAACAGATTTACACCAAAAGAAACATAAAAGTATGCAAAGTCCACACCACCCTACAGGTGGCGAAGGTACTGAGCTGCACAAGGAATCAATTATCGTCCGTAAATCAGAGCACATGCATCCCTTACCGGTCACCATCGCATGGTCACGTTCATACGGCTCCAAAGTAACTTGTGCAATAGGCTTGAGTTTGCTGGCTCTGAGAGTCTGCACTTCTTGCGTGAACACGGCAGACGGTGCGACCGTCGAATCGACGCAGCTCGCTTTTATAGAGATGACGACGTGACCACCATCTTTGAGGAAATACTGCGCATTGTGAATGACAATACGCGCTTGATCTGGCTGTGCGACGTCTGCGAAAATTACGTCGACAGTCGAGATGAGCATGCGGTACTTGTTTGGCAGCCGAGCGTCCTCGACGATTGCTAGTGTCCCATTTCTCAGTAGATTGACTTTGATCATAATAGCGTCTACTCACGGATGACATTTGTCCGTTTTTTGGCCATGTTGATCAGGTCTCGACCTGACCGAGGTGAGAACTCGACCGCATATACAACACCCTCCTATGAAGCACGAAGACACCTTCAGCAATACGAGCGACGACGCAACGAAAATACGCACGGGACCCACGATATCTGCGACATGGCTCACACTCGTACCGCTCGCGGCACCCAAATACAAGACCTTCTTCCCCGGCGCAATGAAAATATCATCCATCCCACCCAACACACCCGCCGCCAGCTTACTCCGGAACGGGTTCCACACCCGATACTCTACCTTGGTATCCCCCACCGCACCTTCAATCGTAATCCGTTTCTCCCCATACACGCTCTCCCCTGGAACGAGGTTTTTGGTGACCAACAAGTGATCCTTGCCTTTGGCGATGAAAATCCCAGGGTGTCGGTGCGGCTCAAGGATGACTTTGGCTCCCCCTCTTGCGCCACCGCGACCGCGACCGCGATCACCTCCACGTGCGCCTCGACCGCCGCCGCCACGACCTGGAGCACCTCGGCCGTGTATACCACCACCTATGTCGCAAATGAGATCCAAGATACGGGAAGGAGGACCTTGAGAAATGCACCACGACTGCCACGACCGCCCCCTCTCGGAGCGCCACGTCCGGCACCTCCACCACGCCCTCCACCGCCTCTCCCTCCGAATCCACCGCGGTTACCTGATGCACCTAACATTCGATGCAATGCGTGGTAATAAAAGTGAACAATTCACGAAGAAATGTACAAAGAAGAGAGCAGCGTACCGAATGCCATTTTATTCACCCTTGATCTTGGTTTTGTGATAAACGAACCGGACTCAAATTGCGTATGCCCAAAAATTTACAACGTGCTCAAATGTAAACAAGCCCAAACTGATCACTTCCCGTCTAACATTTGGACATTCAAATTTTGGTGTTGACTCGGACACAAGCACGAATGGCATACATTAAGGAGACTTAGACACCCGGATTACGACGTCCCACCTTGCCTTGGGAGAAAAAAAAAAAGGATCAACGACCGCCCACAGGCGCACCCCGACGTGGTCGTCCGCCTCTCCGACCATAACCTCCCCACCCACTCACATACGCACCAGGCCCCATTAACCCAACACCTCCTGGCTCACCAAATGTCGCCACATTCTTCTCCCGCTCTTCCTCTCTCCGACTTCGTCCCCCTCCACCGCGTCGTCCACCGCCCCCCCTCGAAGGCGGTGGCGTAGCCAGCGTCGACGACGACAATGAATCGAAAAACGACTTTTGCGGGTTATACGCCCGTTCTTTCTCATCTTCCTCCTTTCTCGCATCTGCCCCTCCCTCGGACGTCACACTTTCGCCTTCCGAGTTGTCCTTGCTCTTCTTCGGTGCGAGGGCAGACTTGTCAAACCGTGCATTGGAACTCTGGAAATCGAAATCTGTCGTCGGTACTTTGAGTTCACTTGCCCTGGCAGTTGGTCCGTGGCCCTGATGTCCACGACGGCCCCCTCTGCCAATGGGTCCATTCGTCCCACGCAAGTCCCCAATCGCACGTTCAACAGACTCGAGGGATGCTGCAGCCGTTTGTACAGAATTGGTAGGGCGGCGTCCATTGGCACTCGTGCTTGGAACGTCAACCAGAGGAACAGCCACAACTTGCGGTGGTTGGGGTACATCTGGAACGATGTGTGGCTGCTGTGGGTACGGCACAGGGGGTTGTTGTGGAGGTGGTGGCTGCGGGACCGCTTGCTGCTGATATGGAGAACCATACGGCGGATACTGGGGTGGAGCTATCCCAGGTGCTGATGCCTAGTGCTACATGTCAGCATAACCGTGAGGGTAGTATAGGCCAGGATGAACATGTCAGAAGGAAGGCAACGGAAGCATCCACACGAGTTTATGCGCTCTCGGATACGTGAGTCATTTGACTCCTTTTTACATCCGTAATACTTCATCACACATGGCATGGCCCAATACCAGTAAAATAAATGAAATGATAAAACACGCACCCCTAGCACGGCAGGATCATCGTGCACGCTGCGGCGCGGCGAGGGTTCATCGACAGCGAGGTCCTTCACTTCAGAAGCGCGAAAGATGATGTACTGGTATGGTTCTTGAACTGGTGGGATAAACTCGGCGGGAGGTCTGTCACACGTAATTAGCATTGTACGTGACGCATGCGGACAAGGATGGGATGGTCAGCAGGAAGGCAACGGAATAATCCACATGGGTAAATGCGCTCTCGGACGTAGGAGCGTAAGCTCATTTTTCACATCCGTCATATTTCATCTTTTTTTTTTGACGAGCGACAAGACAAATGGCACTCACTTTCGCGACTCTGTACCCATAGAGTACACTAGAGGTGGCCCGAGTCAGGGTGATATTCGTAACACAGAGCGGGCACACGCCTACCATTCGAAAGCTGGATCGTCGAGGCGGCCGGATCAATACCAGCGAGAATGCCCCGGTATCGAACATCAGAATGAGAAATGAGCGATATAGGTTTTCTGTAAACGTCGTCAGCGACAGCGCGGACAGTAGAAAAAAGAAGAAAATAATATACCCGATAAAACTGAGAGCCATGGTCGTCAAGAAACGCGCGAGGGGATGAAAGAAAATTCGAACGTGTTGAGGCCACCTTTGGCGACACTGCCAGTGATGTGTGCAAGATATTCCGTCTCCGCTTCAAATTTACGTTCCTCGTCTGGTGGAGCCTTGTGAAAGATTAGATCCGCCTGCTGTCAATCAGCACATCAAGCCAAGGCTGTCCACAGCCAGTCTCAACCTTTTCTCTGCTGACTCGTGGCAGTAAACACGCAGGTTCATGACATTAAAGACTACGTGTTAATCGTTCGCAATAGGATTCGCAAGGCATGCAACGACGATGGCAATAATACAGAGCGGCCCGCGACCAAGTAAATGTACGCACATCGTAAAGCGTTGCCAAGCCACAAACATTATCAACCAACGCAAGTATGAACCGTCTTTTGGAAAAGAATAAAAGAAGGAAGTGAGCATGCGTGATGGGTGGCGGAAGAATTAATTTACACGTGTGCGATGTTGGGAGTATGGAAGATGGAAGATGAACATGGGACATGGGGAAGCGGGGAATGAAGGGTGAAAAATCGGGTTGGTTCTAGTGCAGTTACGGTCGTTCAAGGCGTCCAACGACACCTTCCGCGTCAGCGTCCACAGTGACCTTTTGTCGTCCATCTCCAGTCGCCATCGGCACCCCACTCAGATGCGGATCAATGGGATCCGACGGTGGGCCGGACCCCGGTGTGGATGTCGGCGTAGATGTGGTCACCGTGGTCGATTCCACAGGATTGAAATTTCGGAAAGGCGACGGCGCGACTAGCGAACGATGAAAACGCGCGCGGAATTCGTTGGCATGGGGTGGCGGTTGTTCACCAAAACCATTGGCCGAAGGGTCGTTCATGTCTGGAAAAGGGGGCGCAGACGGACCAGCCATCGACCCATCCGCCGCCTTTGCGGCAGCAGCTTGTTGGGCAAAGTGCATACGTCGCTACAAACACGTGGTATTGAGTCCACGACACGCTCCGAAGGCAAACGACGCACCTGATGATCCCACTGGTCGAACGCATCTGCGATGATGGGCTCCAACGAAGCGAGATCCTCGCTCGTGATGGACAACGTCCGGAGCAACTGCTGCTTCAACAGCGGCGTACACGAAAACGACAACAACAACGTCGACGCGAAACTCTGTCCACCCGTCAACGGCGGCTGGGGAAACGACGGATCCTGTGGATTCATCGGATGCGGATGACCCATCTCGTGTGGCAACACTTGATACTCGTTTTGTCCGTTCACGCGAAACTGCACCTCCTCGATGCCAGGTAACATCTCGCTCGTCATGTCTAGACCGAGTTCCCTCATTTTGCGCTGTTTTAGGAGGGTGCGATGTTTCCGCTGTCGCTCTCGCGCAGCTGCTCGGACGCGTTCTCTGCGTGTGAGCTCCTCGGAGGAGAGCTCCTGACCGGTAAAGGCTTGAGGGGGCGGTTGTGGCGGCTGAGGTTGTGGGGGAGGTGGAGGTTCGGTCGGCTGTGGGTAGGACATTGCGGCATTCAGGTTATTGACATGGCGGTCACGCTCCCGCTTTCTTCGTTGCCTTTCCGCAGCTTTCTCCCTTTTCAGTCTCTGCGATGGTGTTTCATTCTCTCTTGAGCCTCGTCTGCGCGAAGACGAGACGGGGGATAAAGTACTTTGGGAAGGGTTGTGGTGGACAACCGGATCCATCGCATTCATATCCTGCCCGGCTTAGAATTCTTCAGAAGAAGAGGGCAGTGTGACGGGGACGTTACGGCGGCGGGGGAGTGACGGAGGTCGTGACCGGAAGTGACCAAGGGTGCGAACAAACATAGTCACACTTCCAGCTTCATTATGTGGCGTGAGAAATGATAATTATACCATTCAAGTTTCTAATTATTTAAATACACGACTTATCATGCTCTCCCGTGCAGGTCCAACACCGATCCACTCAATCGGAGTACCGAGATAATTCTCGATAAATTCTACGTATTTCTTGCAATTGTGCGGCAGATCGTCGTAGCGGGTCGCAGACGTGATGGGCGTCTGCCAGCCAGGAAGAGTCTCGTACGCCACCTCCACTTTCGACAGCGCCTCCAGATCAGCTACCAGCAAAGCTTAGATCCGTTTTCCTCAATCGTATTCTAATACGTACCAGGGAAATGGGAAAGCGTTTCTCCATCGATGGTGTACTTTACGGCCACCTTGATCTCGGGGAGGGTTTCCAAAACGTCCAGTTTGGTCAAGTTCAGTGTGTCATAGCCATTGATAAGGCAGGAATGCTTCATGACAACGAGATCCAGCCAACCAGCACGGCGACGACGTCCAGTCGTCGTGCCATACTCTCGACCGACCTCTTGAAGATGTACACCGATGTCCTATTAACATCCATCCTGAAGTGACCTTGTAAAATTGTGGATCGACTCACGTTGACCTGTTCGGTGGGGAACGGACCACCACCAACACGAGTGGTGTATGCCTTGACGACGCCTATTACAGTTCCAATGGCCTTTGGAGGGATCCCGAGGCCAGTGCAAACACCACCGATCGTGGTCGAGGAGGATGTCACATAAGGATACGTCCCAAAGTCTATGTCGAGCATCAGTGCATTCGCGCCCTCGACAAGAATCCTCTTCTGTGTTGCCAGGGCATCATGGATGTAGGCGACGCTGTTTGTGACGAACGGTCTCAATCGTTCAGCCAGGTGCTGCGCGAAAGCAAGTTCATCAGTGACTAGGTTGCACAGTGTCATGTGATGCTTGCCTTGTACCGTTCAATCTCGCTTTCTGTATCATACTCGAAATGTCCATAGCGTTTAAAACGACCCTCTACGATCATGCGGAATTTGTCCGCAAATGTATTGTGATCAAACAGATGGTGTACACGGAGACCGGAACGTGACGCTTTGCCGGAATATGCAGGGCCGATGCCCTTCTTCGTAGTCCCGATGCTGTAACAACGTTAAATTAGCGGGTGGTGGTAATAAGGACGAACTGACCTTGAACCACCCAGTTCTACCTCTTTCAAGCCATCGACGATCTGATGAAAGTCGAAGACGAGATGGGCTCTATCGGAAACGAATATCCGATCAGAGCATCGGAGGCCTGGATAGAGTCAAATAGCGTGTTGAAGCACAACCTCCTCCCTCACCTTGCTTCTCCAAAGCGTCGAGCTCTTCAAAGAACGAAGGGACGTGAATCACCACACCATTTCCGATGAGTCCGATGCATTTAGGGTTGACGAGGCCTACACATGTAATTGATCATTACGCCGCAACTGATCAAACGATATCACGTCATCCGTCATACACACCGCTCGGGAGTAAGTGAAAAGCAAAGGTCGTCGAGACCTTCTCTGGGCCGATTGGGACGACGATAGTATGACCAGCGTTATTACCGCCTGCACAGCGTGCACAGATGTCGACTTGTGAGGAGAGGATGTCGACGAGTTTGCCCTTGCCTTCGTCGCCCCATTGGGCGCCAAGAACAACGGTCACTGGACGGAGCATCAGTCGTACGTCGAATGTCGAGGATCGGGCGTACCAGGCATGACCAATGTTACTTATACTAGGGACCGTCGGTGAGAGCCGTGGTAGAAAGTTCGCTGGATCCGAGTCGACGCGAACAACCTGGGTCACCGCGGTATCACTGTCCGAAAAAGGCAATCATACCCAGCCTTTCATTCGACCGAACACACGTTGTCCAAGACAAGCATGCCGATCTTTCAATCGAACCCGTTGAACGCTCCTCCATTACAGAAAACACTTCGGCGACAACCTGCGTTGTTTGGGTTATCGTTCATACTCATCATGGTCGGCGCTTCGTTTGGTCTCCAGTCTTTTACCCAAACGCGCTATGACTTGCAGGACAAGAAAATCAAACGGGCAAGCTGATATTATGTTCACCATACCTGCTCTCATCGTCCTGCACAGCTGTCTCAAGAAGAAAGCCTTGGAATTGGCAGGTCGAGGAAAAAGTTTGACATCCGGGAAGAGTATTATGTGCGTGTGTCGGTTCTCTACCACATCGGGAGGGTTGTCTCAGACTTTGTATAGAAATTGAATGCAATGGCTGAACAGGAATGGGAGCCAAAGAGAATTGCCCGGCCGAGAGATGTGCCAGAGTGGGGTGTACCACCGACCCGACTAGACGTGTTCCCCGATCAACTTCCTCCCGTCAAAACCAAACAATGAAGCAGCACCAACTGCGATGCATTCCCAGATTAGCTTCAGATCAGTGGTTCGTCATCTTTTCTGCGACTGCGGCGAGTCTTCGCAGGGGTGGGTGATGATAGAGGAGTTGAATGTGTTACGGCTGGGAACGGGTTGTCTTGTTCCCAGTATCGGCTACCATGTAGGTATGCCTTTCTTGCGGGACAGTTATGAAGTGACGATGTCGTACGGGAGATGCGGCCACCCTCTCTGCTGTGCTCTACAAGGAGATGACATGTGGAATAAGTAACCGGATTTATTTCTCTGTACATATGAATCAGGTTTCATTCGAGATGGGTGTATCTACCTTGATAGATCATCAGATTAGGGCTTGAAAGTTGTAGTTGCAAACCTGCTTACGGCCTTACTGAGTATTAATTACAAGAAGTGTCATCTGCGTAAGGCTGGGTATCCGTATGAGATCTGCATAGGGTTGTTCCTTGCCGTGCCACTCGGTGATGGTTTGGTGACGGTCGTAAATTTTGTTCGAATCCTCGTCGTCAAAGGCTCCAGCTCGAAGCGCCAGCGTTCAAGTTCAACTGGCCTCTCTTTCAATCGTGCGTCTATGGATCGATTCATGCCGGGAACTTTCATCCAATTTCGTCATTTTAGTTCGGGTTCGGCAAAAAAAACGTGGACCCCAACTCCCATCGTAATCGGGCCAAAGTCGCAGGCGTGATGAGTGGTATTGTTTCTAGATCCATTTTACCAGAGCGACATGAGTTCCCCTTATTGACCACGCTTGGAGGTGTCGCTGTCTCGCTTAAGTGTTCTGCGTTGCGTTACCCCGTCTCACGAGGCGGGGCGACCTTAATCCTCACTCATGGCATCTCAGGCTGTAAGTCCAAATGTCCCTCTACGAACCCTATGTTCGAGCCATCCTTGACAGGCAAGGAACTATACCATACAACAATTACAAGGCTGCTCAGTCTCCAGGACGCCACCTATGACATACGGGAAATATGGACGATTGACCTTCCTAACCACGGCGAGGCAGCCACTCTGAATCGTCGTCTTCTCAGCGAACATAAGGCAAATGGTGAACAGAAAGAATTTATTGGGACCTGCAGTGAGTGTCTATCCTCTTCTGTCGCGTCCCGACATTCATGATCGGCCCCACCAGCGGCCATGGACTACGCTGCCCATCTGAATGCCTTTCTGTCGTTACCACGTTTCCGAGGACACAACATCGTCGGCATGGGGCACTCGGGCAGCTGCACTGTCTGGTATGCTGCTCCTTTCTTCCCGATTGCCCCTTTCAAACGCTGAGCGCGATCACATTTGACCGCAGGGTACAGGCATTGACCAAGTTCGCTCACGTGTATCCAAATGCACTGATCCTTCTCGAGCCGACGCTCATGTTCCCTTTCATGTCTCCAACAGACCCTCGCTCGATCCACGGTGCTGCAAACGTCCGTGGCGCACTCGCCAAACGCGATACGTGGCCCTCCCGTACAGAGCTCAGACGTTGGCTCGTGACAAGTAGCAAGAGCATCTGGGCTCGATGGGACCCGAGAGTACTCGATCTCTATGTGGTACGTGTCAATGTTTGGATGGGGGGAATCGTGTCGCTCGATGAGTTCCACTCGTTAGGAACATGGGTTCGAAGAGGTGGCGACGTCGGAGGGGCAAGGATCGTATATCACCCCGAAGGTACGCAAGGATGAAGAGGCGCCGTTGTACGCCTGTCTGGCGCACACGATCGAGCCTTCGCAGCTCGCCGCGGTGTGTACGGCGCTCAACGAGGGTGGTAAGCGAGGTGTACATCTCATCTGGGCAGAGTTCGAGGAATTCATGTACGTGGTCTTTTTTTCTGTTTGCAGCGCAAATACCGACGCTTCTTGGTACGCAGATCGAAAACAGCAAAGGCCGAGATTTTGGATGCAGCTGAACACCGGATAGCGACACAGCGCATAGTCATGGGGTCTGGACATCTCGTGAGTCGTGCGAACCTGTTGTTTGTCACGTTTTTGGTGACATTTTGTGATAGGTTCCGCAACTGAAACCGGATGCGCTTGGGGATGCGATGCATGAGGTGCTTAGGCTGATCGTTGGGTTTGGCAAAAGATCTTTGCTTTGACCATACTTGTAAGACTACTTGTTGATCCTGTACTATCACGAATACCTGCCCACTTGGTGGCATTCCAATAAACACACAACCTCTTTTGCGCGTCCTAGTTCTATGCTTACATCTGCAATTTGAATGCATGCGATGGTCATCTTGATCATGAAGTCGGCCCGAAGCGGAGTTTCAGAAATGATCACGGGTAGCTCAACTGGCGACGGCACTTTCGTGCTCAAGTAACTTGTCTCGAGGCCAGAATTGGATCCAGCGCTGTTATGATCTGACAATTCGTGACTATTTGTGACCGTCGAAAATTGGGCAGGGTAGGTGAATCGTTGTAAGTACAGCAGGGCTTTCATACAAGTAACTTCTCGCACGACTCTAATCTGGCTCGTACATCATCTATCTTAGTCTGGAAGTCGAACCTTCGCCTATTCGTTGCTCCCAACGATACAGTTCATGGCCCTCATATAGGCCAATTTAACCCACAGCTCGGTTCAGTGTTCACTGGTGGTATCACCCCGCGGAATTCAATCCAGTGCAGTACTACCGCATCGGATTCTGCGTCAATATCCACAGCAAAGTCGAGTCCAACGGCGCCACCGTACTACCGCCCATCAGCAGACCCGCCTCTCATGTCCCGCAGAGTGTCCATTGCGCGAGACCGCTCGGAACCAACCTCGCCCTCAAAGTCGCCACCCAGTTCCCCGACCGGTCACGTTCCCTATCCCTTCTACCAACATCCTTCTGGGAGCAAATTTACCGAGGACGGCGTCTCGGCCGTCTTGAGTTCTGAAACAGGAAGCGACACCACGTCACTCGGAGCCGCTAGCGCGCATGCCCTACTTGCCTGGGGGAACTTGCGCACGCAACGGTCTAGGCTCCAAAAGCCACGTCGGGCACCCCAACCTCCTTTTCGATCCCCTCCGCGTGAACATGTAGATGAGATCGCCGCTGATTCCGAGTCAGAATTCACGAGCAGCACATGGACGGTAAGTCTGCATGTCATCGTCTGTGTGCGGAAACGGCAATGACACAATATTATTATGTTTCCATCGTTGATAGACGGCATCAATACCAACACCTGCACCCTCACTTGCACAGGTGCCATTGCACCCGATATCGTTTTGTCCTACACCCCACCCTGCAGAATCGTTCACAGAGTATGACCGGTTGCAGGTACGGTCTGACGAGATCCCTTCGCTTGTCCTCCTCCGCGCCGTAGCCCCCGAAAAAAGTCAATTCTGCGGCCGACTCTTGCAGACGTGCCTCCCTTCCAACCGCGATGCGATGCGGGACATCATACCCCGACGAAATGGGTTCGTAGACACTGTCGTCGAAGCGTACAATAATCATCGGGGACTCATCGTGCGCCCGGATGACGTTTGGCTCGCGATCATGACGCAGTTTAGTTTCTTTGTCAATGGCCATGCGGAGGCGCTTCGCAAGGTGTTTGTCACTCATGAAGGGAAACGCGAGTTGGTTGTTGAATCGAGGGGGAATCGGTATACCATGGACGCGGCGTCCATGGTACATCAGATGACAGCACTGATGGAAGAGCAGATCACCGATTCTTCCCTACGCGAGTGGATCATGCCTAATTTCACGACGACGAACGCAGTGGACAAAACGACATGCGCCATTGTGATGATGGGCATGATGAAGGACTACTTTGCGTACAAATTTACTCTCCGATGTGGGATCCCCAAGGTCACGCTCGAGGGTGAAAAGAAGGACTGGCAAACCATTCTCCACCGTCTCGAGCATCTCAAAAAATACGGCATCCAAACGATTGCATGGTATCATCTCCTCCGACCCATTCTCTCCCGTTTCGTCAAAGCCTACGATCACCCCTCCCATCAAGATAATCTCGACTTCTGGAACAAGATTGCCCATCGGGAGTTGGGAAGCGGTCCACAATGGTTGTCGGGGTGGATCACCGCGTTTTGTGTCTTCAACGAACGCGGTCAATGGCAAGGCAACACGCTCAACGAAGAGCGGATCCGGGAGCACGAACCAAAGAAACTGCTCCGACCGGCCGATCCGCTTCAACTGACCCCTTCCCAGTTTGCTACTGTCTACACGGTCCGCGAGCGTACCCCGTATCTTGCATTGGATGGCTTTCCGTATCCGACAATCGAGAGTCAGGATGTACCGTGTGGGTATGCGTGTTTGGATGTGACGTTAAACGATAACGGGGAAGTGATGGAGACGATGTTGATTGCGGGGTCGGTGGGGGCGCAGATTTGTTCGACGGAGAAGACGGAGTTGTTTCGGAACGGGTTGAGGGATACGGTGAGACCGGTCCCGGCGTGGTGGTATTTCATCAAACGAAAGGTGGTCCATGATGAGGACGAGGAGGAAGACGAAACGGACAGTGAGGGTTAGATGGTATGTTTGTGTTAAAAGATGTGTCGACATCGTGGTACGTGTTTTTTTCTTTTGTTTCTGTTTCCGATCCATGTTATTGGCCTATGCCTACGAAAAGTTTATATACATGCTTTGCGTGTTGTACCGGACGAGTTTTGTCCGTAACTTATAACACAAGTCCTATCGATCATCCACGTTCTCAGGTTGCTCATGACTTTTTTTCTCGAGACTGATTATCTGCTGAACGCCCGCCCGCCTCCCTCGGGGCATGATCCTTCTACAACTTGAAATGTTGATAGCATTTGCACATGAAGACAGAGCTTGACGCTCGTTCATCCATTTATGCAGCCACCACGCTACTAAAACTGCTAAAAACTAAACATTCCTATCAACGCCTATGATATATATATATATATATACGCTTCGAATCGTTACGTGAGGTCTGGTTAGACATTCCTCAAATAACAAAACCACTAATCTCGAAAAAAATCTTAAATCTCTCCTAAATCCATGAAAAATCTGTTCTGCGTAGGGCCAAATTGTCGGGCGTCCTCAACCGCCGCCGACGTTGGTAAGGGTAAAGGGGACAGTCGCGTACTGTACCTCCGGCACTGTGTACGGCTAAATTTCACAGGGCGTCAGCATCTGCGTTCTGCAATCGAGACACGCCATGAAAAGAGAGCGATACACACCCCGTTTAAGGCAACGCGTAGAACGGAGATCTGCGCGGGACCGTTGAAGAAGCTTGGAAGGACCAGCGAGACGTTTTGATAGGAGCTCCCCGCGCCGTTGGACTGTGGGGTGTAAACACCCTGGTAGACATTTTGGCCCAACCCCGCGGTGACGTCTGGACATCCGGCGGCGCAGGAAATCACGCCAACCACGAGGGCGACCTCGGTGAAGGTGTCAGAACCCTATCTCAACGTCAGCGAGTCAGGTCGACATTTTGAGTAATGGAACAATGAACAATTCCGAGATGTGGCACGCACAGGGATTTCAAGCTGAATGGTCGTGGCCTGACCGCCATGTAGCACGGCTCCTGAAGCAGGTATGCTGACGGCGATGTTTTGCGCCAGTACGACGCTGGCGAGCGCTGCGGTGCAGAGAAGCTTTCCGAAAGAACTGAACATGATATGCTACTGGGTTCGGATGATGGAAGGCGGGGAGTGTGTATGCATCCTCCCTGAGTGTCGCCCCCCATTTTATACGCCGGTCAAGCGGGCTACCCTAGCCTGAATTATACGGATGGGTCCGACTCGAAATGAGATGTTTCAACAAACGTGACGTTCCTGTTCTACGACCAGGTTCGGAGGCATTGGGATCTCCAGGGTGACCGGTGACCGGTGACACTTGGGAACGAAACGATCCACTGGCATGGCGAATCCTTGTTGACAACGCTAGTAGGACCGCATCGTGATCCAGGACATGGACGCTAACTTTGAAAATTGTCGATGCAAGAAAACGCACCTTCATCTGTACACTCAGATTCGACGAGTATAATGATGAGCACCCGTACGAACTGACGCCGTGAGTAATCCCAATGCTTGCAAGATCCGGATACTTCGGACGCTTAACAGGCTGAATACGCGTCATGACAGGTCACCAGTAATGCACTATGGATGATTGGTTTGACGGATGACATACACACGCGGGTCTGTCGCAACGTTTCACATGACCGCTGAGGCTCGCTACAAAGTGCCTGGTATGTCAATGTCATGAGTACTCTCATCGCAACGACGTGTTAACCTGTCATAAAGTAAAATAAAACATACCAATGGATAGCGACCCTAGTTCTAGCGACGTTCTGATCATTAGCGGAAGTCAGGCGAGACTCCACGACGTCCACCAATTGCAAGTAGTCCTGGTGGTAGTGCTCAAACGTAGTGTGACAGTCACAAGGAGTTTCGGCCGACGAACTACAACGTGCGACGTACTGTACTTGTAGTTTTTTTTTCGCGGTAAACACTTCAAGATCTGCTATCTAATGTTCCTCATAGGCACCACACTGTTCACGCAACACGTCTCTGTTTCCCCCGTCTCCGTCGGCTCTGAAACTACTCCCTCATGCATTTCAGCTGCCGTGTCGACAGGAGGAAAACCCTTCGAACCAACACAATAACTTTGCGGTATATACTCATTATCGGACGTAATATTTGGCGACACGTCACGATCAACTGAAGGAGATATGTCTTCTGGCGACGTTTCAGATATTGGGAGACGCAAGCGACGACAACTATCATTTGTGTTATGTAGTACGGTGGTTTCGAGCATTTGAACCGCGACTTACCCCTTAGAACAACCTGTTCTAAGTTCGTCACATGAACGAACACGCGAACTGACCATCATAGGTAATGTCACACCGGGATCATGACGAACCCAAGGTCCAAATGAGATAATGGCTTTTATCCATTCCATACTTTACTGATCATCCTATAGTCTTGCATTGTTCTACACGACCGACCACCGAACGAAACGCCACCGTTGGCAGCACGGAATACGTCGATGCGAACCTCAATCGGGTCCGAAATGCCGCATGAACTAGCCGTCGCTAAGAGCATAGTTCGTGCTCATTCGAGCTATTTTCTGTAAACGGAATCATGTCACCTGACCTTGTATCGGGAGCTCACGCGTGACCTTGCACCATACGGTTCAAATCATGTGGTACCCTCACCACAGGGAGTGCATCGACCACAAGACTCGGTGGCAGCATGCTCCAACGTTGCTCATAGCCCCCTTTTTTTCTGATTGAAGTTTCATGCAAATCGAACCGGCGGCACCATACGAGAAACGTGGCAGGGGCAACGTGCCGGGGGCGACGGGTATGGCATGGCTTGAAAAAAGGAGCACTCTATGCCACGAATTTCGACACGCACCCTGCTGCGTCACCTGCAAGCTAATCATGCCTTCCATTCTTTTCGTTCTTGTTGCTGTTAGTGTCGCCATCGCCGCTCCGGCATGTCCTCGTTTTTGGGTGTCCTCAGCAGTGACGTGATTGAACCGAGTTGGACTAACGGGGATCGGTATTGGGCACCCCTTGGTAATCGTGGACTCATGTTGTCCGACCGGGATGTTCTCTTACCTCGCCGTATGTCACGATCTTGTATCATCTGTTGTACAACTTTGTTTACGCTTTCATGATAGCGCAGCCGGATTTTCATTGGAAAACAGCGACGAGAACCGTTGATGCATGACTGCAATGACGACCTCCGTGAACTTGAAGCATAATACTGTGGTTGATGCAGACTGTATCACGATCAGTGGTTTTTCATGCTTCTCACATACTATATTACACACTTACGCGTTCCATCTTCGCTTGCCTTGTTTCTCCGTCCTAACCTAACACTTTTATTCTTTGTGCTTATGAGGACGCACCTCAGTGTCTTCTGTTCATTCCCAAGGACTGAGGTGAAAATTAGCATTAGTACACTACGACACACATATTGGCATAGACACATAGTTCTCTTCGTACTCCGTTTAGTCCGGGCTTCTTCAGTTCTTAAAAGAATGGTTACCCACAGCTGCATCTTTCGTATGCCGGCGTTACGACACACGAACTCCCGAGACAGCGGGGGGACTACCAGATATCTAGCATCCCCATCCTCTGTGCAAGATAGCGCGGTGGAACTTGTTGACGTTGAGTGTCGGACCCCGCCTCTGCCATACGGTGACGAAATAAATCGGCGATGTGGGCACTTGGTTGTATTTAAGCGTGTTGGATCACCAAGTCTGGACTTCAAGTCAGCTTGACTGTCGTACAATTCTGTAAGCAGTAAAATTGTCATGCCGGCCTGGAGGCACTGCGAGTGGCACTAATATCAACGACGACAATGTCTTGGCTGTAAGCGGCTAGTTTCTAGGTCTGAAACCAGTCTGTGGATATTACTGTTGGAGAGGCGCGAGATGGAGAAACCCCCAGTACCGGAAGGCACCAGGAGGGGAATGGGTGAAGGATTCGATGACTACGCTGTGGTGACTACCTTCTGCTGACTAACCTGCCTATCCTGGCTGCCCCTAGCACTGCCACACTGTAAATTGTCAGGGGGCGATGTGATTATGAACATTATACTCTATCGCCTGGCTCCATCAAATTTGCACCGGACGGAATTACTTGTAAGCGATTTGTAAACCCTACGTGAGCTGGTCCCTCACCATTTGTCGGTGAGTAATACGTGGACAGAACTTTCACCAAGAATTACCATGTATCCAAAGTAGATTGTCCCAGTCACCTCTAACACCACATTGCATCCCTTCCTCGGTGACATACGTATTGGGTCGTTCAGTAACGTGGCCGCCGACTGACACAAAAACGTTTTCTGCCCTAATTACGCTCCTGACCGAAACCTACGAACCAAGCCACCCATCAGTAAAACAGTCGCTGGTTCCCGAGCGTAGTCGAGTGCTACAGACTACTACCAACCGTTTCACTGATGCCCCACGTCGACAAATGGTTGATGAGGCTGACAGCGACGGTCTCAACGTTTGCGACAGATAATATCAAGGTGTCACGGCTCCAGTCCGATATCAGCCAGATCTTTTGGATCTAGGGCTTGAATACCTTATATATATCTACATCTACATCCCCTGTCATCTCGAGACATTTTGTCTCGTTGCGAGCTCAACTCCTGAATTCAAGACTACTCTTAAATTTTGGTACACTAGGAACTATCGTCTTTAATATTTATGTTTCTGGGTATGTATTCAGAGGAATGGGCGACATGATACGTAGTATCTAGTATCTAGTATCTAGTATCTACGACGAGGCGTCATGTAGTTGAAATATGGACACGCAAGTTCCCAACACGGTTGCAAGAGAGCGTCCGAGCGCAAAGGAATCGCCAGCTTGTGATTTGAGTTGATATTGATATCGTTTGTCGTTCGAGTTCGACAAGGCAAGGTCGCCCGTAAAGTTGGAAAGACTGGGAACACCTGCACCCGGCCACCGCCATTTTCGCATCAGATATCATTGGGTCCTGCGACGTACTAGTATCCATTGAAGGGGACCCTACCCATCGGGGGGGGTTGTGAAGTGTGGGACACGAGAGCGAGAGTCTCGAGGCTATGCAAAAGTCCGGGAGTCTGCTCGAACAGTAGAAAAGTTTGGGTATAGGTATAGCCTGAGGTTTAGGTCGTCGATCGTTTGACTTGGGCGGAGTCGGCGCGCTGCCAGGCCGCTGCAAGTTCGGAACGTCTGTACAGTTACAGTTGCCATCAGAAGCACGCGGTCTGGGGCCGATGGAAGGTGCCGGTGATCGATGATCGATTGATCGCCAGTATGGCAAATAGACTTTTATTCTCCTCAGGTCAGACGGCCGCCATCTCCATGACGCGTAGTTAGATTGGTAATACATACTGTCGCTCGTAGTAAAGTACGTGCGGTAGATGGTATGCTATGACAACCCCGCCTGCCCCGAATTAATATACGGTAAATGTAGCGGGGTCGTCAGTCTGTACATGCCCCTGGCAGCCGCGCAGCTGCGCTCGCCTGCGGTTTCGCACCTGCTCCGACAACCAACAAAAATCATTTTCTCTAAACTTTTTTATTCTATTTTATTTTCGGTTCACGCCAATCTCGCTCAGCCAAGGCTCTCGCTCGCTAATCTACCCTCGCAGTTCGTGCTCTAGCCACAGCACTGGTGCTACCGGTCGGAAAAGACTCTCCAGGCTTTCGCCCCCCCACACCTCTCTATTCGTACTCGTAGTCTACATCATCGTTCGTATAGTACGTATATAATAAGTACATCTATCCACTTCCTCTTGCCCACCCCACCGCAGCAAATCGATCGATTCAAAATTTGCCAGTCAACGTGCCGCCGAGATGAAGATACCGTGTCAACAGCAGCAAGCACACCGAGAACAGCAGGATTCCACCTTGAAGAATGTCGTATGTTTCGGATATGACAGAAAAAGGAACTCGGGGCGCTTACCAGCATACCACCCCACGTCCTCGAACCCACCTGTCGCGGAATTGATGGCCCCAGATATCGGCGGCCCAGCGAGCGCACCAAAGGCAGCAATACTCAAAAACAACCCTGTGCGTCGACCGACATCGCCGATGGCACCCATTGTCATGGCGGGCACGGCGACGAGGGAGACGTATGTCCCACATGAAAAACTGTGGGAGATGATCGATGACCATCGATCGGCATGTACGACAAACGATGGTAGTATGGTCCACGTACCCATATATCACAGCGATTGCAATGAGTGCACCTTTGCTCGTCACAAACGGCCACACAAACGTCATGGCGGCCGATACGACAATAAATGGGGTCATGACATTGACTGCACCTGTTCATTTATATCAATACCAGAGGCGATAGACGTCGTGTTCTGCTTGCAGGCCGACACTCACCAAGTCGATCCGCAAGAAGTCCAGCTGAAAGCCGACCGAAAGCAGAGGAGCCATTCGCGATAGAGATGAAATAGAATGAAAAATCGTTCGGAATGCCCACTTGAATGGCGCTGATGGGTATGTAGGTCAACACTATCCGACGCGCGTTAGTCGCACATCTCACACTCCCGGGACATGGGGAAAGGGCAAGACGAAGACATCAAACCCACCAGTATACAATCCAAGAAAGATAGTCACACCCGACACGCAGTAAACAGCAAATGCCGGATTTTTGAGTGCAGCCCAGTTAAACAGGCCACCCTTCACGTTGACAGGTGGGAGCCGTCTATCCATCGTCTGTGCCATGCACCGTCAACATAGACTTCTTTAGTCCCCAAAAGAACGACGAAACGAAGGGTCAAGTAGCGAGAACTCACAAGGTTTGCTACGCCAAGTAAGAGGATCAGTATAAATCCAAAAATGCGCATTGTCCACTGGAACCTAGCAAGTCGACAATAAGAGTTGCATCAAGGAAGAAAGTGACTGCTACACATACCCGACTTGAGGTATCAAATTCTGCGCTGTGATCGGAAACACCGTCCCTCCGACTGACGACCCAATAGCAGTGATACCTAGCGCTAGGCCCCTTCGTTTGGAGAACCAATGTGATACGATCCCTAGTGCCGGCCCAAACAATATCCCGCTTGCTAGCTATTCAACCCGAAGAATGTGGTATCACAACGACGTACACGATGCGTAAGAGACGGGACTCACCCCAACACCTAATCCCTGCACCAGGAAAAACTGCCAGTACACCTTACACTCTGCAACGAGGAAGGTGCATACTATCAGTAAACAACTAGCAATAAAGTATGGGATCTTGAAATATCCTATGTCAAATAACCGTCCGGTGACGAGGCCTGGCAGAAAGACCAGGGCGTACTTGCAGCGCCGATGTAGTGGGGCGAAGAGGAATGGTGACATCAGACATGCAAAAAAAATCCGAATCAGCAAGGACAAATTTGCATTGGATCGTCAGCGATATGTCTCGTCTCACGACAACAAGTATGCCGACCAACCTGCAACGAACCGATCCATGCACTGCGAACAAAGTAAACGACGACGGATGAGCGGCGGGTGATAATGGGGGCTTACATATCTGACGGGCTTTCGTTGGGAAGCATCACCTCTTCGTAATATGCTTGAAAGACCTATCCACACATCAGCCCATCCACCGATTCCAAAATACATCCAACGCTCACCCCCCACGCGTTCACATATCCAAACCTATTTATCATAAAAAAAAGCGCCCGCTCAGCCGCACGAAATGTAGTCATAACCAAAAAAAAACACCAACGCTGCACACGTCGTCAAGCTAGTCCTGCACGCACGATCCACGATCGCTATTATCAGTATCCGGCATGGGCTGGACAAGGTATTCCACGCACGCAAGGATGACGCTCCATGCCTTGAGACCTCCATCTGGTGGCTCACCCGCATACTTGGCATATTTTCCTGTGAGCTTCGTCGCACCCTTTTCTGGATCTTGACCGCTCGAAACCTCGTTTTCGTCGTGAAGAGTCCGCAACTCCGAGGGACAGGAATTGGACGAGAGGGGTCTCGGAGGCACAGAACGAACATCCTTTCCGCCTCCGTCGTTTGATTTTGCTTGGTCAAACCTATCTTTGCGGACTTGGGTCTGGCCTTGACTTTCCAAACGATTCATGGGAGGATCCACGAACTAACACGGTATACACGAATGACGATGGTCGAGTGCTGAGAGATCGGACAAGGGAACAAAACGTGTCAGTCAACACGACAGACCGAATCGAAGCACATCATGGAAATCAAAGCACCGACCAGATGACACAAGATGCGACCCCTGGAACGTTGAAACGAGCGAGTCTGGTACGGAGGATTGGAAGAGCAAACGGGTGTGCGATTTGATCGGCGAGAGCGTATGAGAAAATTGCGGAACGAAAGGATTCCGTGAGTGCTTTATGCACGCATGGGCCAATCTCCCCCCTGCACTATATCGAGTATGACTTTATCCTTGAGCCGTGCACGAGATCACAATCACTCGGCTACTCGTTGCCGAACAGGGTTCCGCTCAGGGAGTGATGATGCTGACTGATCAGACGCCCGGTGCGAGTCGACTCAGAGTCTGTGCCATCAAGCATACGTGCCTCCAGGGCGACTGGAAGAAAAAAAAAAGAAACGACGACGAAGGGTTTAATGAGAAAGCCGCAAAACCAACACAACACATCTACCTCTTTTCTGCTGTGACTCTGCTCTGCTCCGCTCTGGGCGTAAAACGGAATCCGGACATCATCGTATCGTTGCTGTCCCCCTTTGGTTTGATTGGCTGGGGTCATAGTTGGCCCGCCATTTATGTAACCAAAGGGACTAGGTGGCGCACGGCTTGTCATAGCTTATCTGGCGGCCTTTTTACTCACCGGAGTCCGATCGAGTGTATCCGGAAAATGTTACTTACAACGACGACGAAAACGTTCGAGTCGACGCAGGGCGAGCAAGGCGTACGCTTCATACCGAGCTTGACTTGGACGAACATGGCGGAATTGGAGGTCAATACGTAGACAGGTAGGGAGCTACCCAAGCTTTGAAATAACCCCAACACTCACGAGGAGTATAAAGGCCGGAACGGCGCGCCAAAAAAATCTTCCATCGGCCCCCTTGGCACCGGGTGTATTCAAGACTTCAAAGTTGGAACTTGTCACTGCTTGATTGCGAAGGTTGGGCTCCCGGAGAGCGTGATCACGGTGGATCTCCAGGCTTCAAGGAAGTTCAAGCTCAAGTTCCAGTCCCAGCGAGTCGATGTTGTTCAAATCTGCCCGAGTTACGTAATCATGTACTGAGCAAGATGAACAGAGGTTTGCACCGAACAAGCACTTTGAAGTGGGTTGTCGAACAAGTGATGCCATCCTCCTGAATCGATTAGGTAGTCTCCATTTCCTACACAACACATAAATGATAGATGATGAAAACATGCGCTTCGTGAACATCAAGTGTTGCAATGCATCAATGTTCATAACATTAAAAAAAAACACCCCACCGAGAGGAAAGAAAATAAACCAATTCGTTTCGTCTCACGATCGTGACAACACCTTTCTTGCGTCCTCGGACGTTCTCCTCGCATTCGTCGACGATAATCTCGTACCCCCGAGAGTCGGCGACGACATCTTTGACCCAAACGCCTTGGTGACATTGCTCCCGGGTTTCATCCCCGCAGCTGCCGCCGCCGAATTCGCAGCTGCGACGGCCCTCAATAGGTTCCCCGTACTCTGCCGTTTTGACTTGAACGTCCCACTACTGGGAAGCGGCGGTCGTTCGCGCTCCATCCGTCGGAGGAATGGGCTCGGTAGGTTCTCCTCGTCTGAGAGGTCGTACTTGGCAGGGCCAACAGGGATCGAACGTTTGTCCGACGATGGGGTGGCCTCCTCCCTTCCTGATTTCACCTTAGTGGACTTGGACGCCCGTACGCGAGAGGACGAGGTGAATCCCGTGGGGTCCGAGGCAGAAGCAGGAATATTGCTTGGCTTGCGCAGGGATGACCTTTGCACCGAGCCCTGGATGGACGGTTTGCGGAGGCGCGTAGGCGGCGCAGAAGGCGCAGATCCCGAGGTCGACTCGCCCGTTGACCCAGAAGAATGACTTGATAGCTCCGACAGCGGCCGTTCTCGGATCGTAGGCGAAGGTGGAATCGCTTCTTCTTCTGACTCACTATCGTTGTCCTCTGCCTCTGATTCGAAATCGAATATTTTTGCAAAGTTGAGCCCAACTTTAGGCGAGTTAACGAAGAGGTTCGCGAGTTCGGCGGGGGTAGGTGTCGCAAGTGGTTGACCAGTCTGCGTGAGGACCACACCTTTCATGGCGGAGGGCATACAGTCTTGCGCGGGCCACGCGACGTTACGATTGACAGGCGTTGCCATGTTTGAATAATCGTTCGCAATACGCTTTTCGTGTGTATGGCCGTGCCCGGTCAGCTGGACGAGTGGCGCGAGCAAATTTTTGACCTCTTCGAGGGGTGTTTTCTCCTTTCGTCCCTTGCCCTCCTGAGAAGACAGCATCGCCAACTTTGCCTCCAAATCCTTCTGCACGTCACTGAGTCTGCTCTGTTCTACCTCAAGATCGGCCTCCTTTGCAGCTATCCATTGCATCTTCTCCGCAATCATTGCCTCCGCCTCCGCTTTAATCTTCTCCTCACGCGTACGCCATGCATCGAATATCTCTTGCTCACGTTGCCGCACTGCAGCCAGAATTTCCTCCTCACGTCTTGCCATAGCGGCGGCAACCTCCTCCTCGCGCTTCCTCACAGCGACACGCAATTCTTCTTCGCGCTTGCCTACTGCATCTCGTATCCGTGCATCGAGCTGAGATTGAGCCTTTGAAATAAGGTTGTGCAAACGGTGAATCTCTGCATCTTTCTCCACCACCAAGGCAGTGAACTTCGCTTCTCGATCGGCCAGCGCAGTTTCTCGTGCAGAAATTTCGCGTTCCTTTTCGATGACGGCGGACTTGTGCGTTTTCACTGTCGAGAGCCTATAGACGTTCAGTGGTTTTAGCATACATCGCAAGAAAGAACAGGTGAGACGAACATCTTCTCTGCCTCGACGACCTTGGTGATGAGTACCAGCCGTTCATGTTGGAGAAGTTGTGCGGCCGAAGGTCTCATTGCCGGCTAGCACAGTTACACGACGTCAATCGATTAAAACGAATCAGGATGTGACGAGAGGGGATTCGACTCACATTCAGATTCAGCATCGCTTTGATGACACTTGACAGCGTCTGGCTGTAACCTCTCGGTAAAGGTGGTATGCGTCCGTTTCTAATAGTTTGTTGGTACGGACTGAGAGAAAGCATCTGATAAACAGACCTTATGAGTGTGCTCAGCTCGGCGTGAGTCTTTGCTTCGTGAAATGGGGGCTTGAGGGCGCAAAGTTCGTATATGAGGCATCCGAGGGACCAGATATCCGATTTTGAGTCGTAAGCTTTTTCTTGCATCAGTTCTGGGGACATGTAATATGGGGTCTAATACCGCCGCGTTCGTGATGAGGTCGAACAGGGGGAAGGAGATCGTTGCACGTACCCCGACATAAGTGTTGGCGAAGCTCGCCTGTGGAAGTGCTTTTGACAAACCGAAGTCACCGAGTTTGACGGAGTTGTTCTCGTCGAGGAATACTGGAGATGAAATGGCATAGACGTGACGAGAAGGTATGAGCAGGATCACGAGACCTGGCGAGACACGCACCATTATCCGGTTTCAGGTCACGGTGCAAAATCTGCGGGCGTCTTTCCTTGCCATCTAAATCGGGGTTGTGATTTGGTGGGTGATGACAGTGTTGCAAGGCCAATAAAATCTGCATGAAATAGTTCCAGATGGTATCTTCGGGAACGGGTCTATTGTGTTTTTGGGCTTGTTTGATGATGCCGGAGAGGTCACCACCACCGCAGTACTCCATGATGATGTAGAGGATGCCAGCATCTCTGTCGACGTAACGGTCGTGATATCGTACGATGTGTTCGTGATCTAGGTCTTTGAGGATATTTCTGCAGGTGAACAGGTGAGGAGAGGGGATTGAATACAGTAGGCCGACGTACACTTCCGCGACAATTTGCTTCCTGTCACGGTCGCTCATGCGCTCAAAGTTGAGTTCTTTTCTTGCAAATATCTACGGTGGGCATCCGGTGAGACGAAGTGGAACGCCGGTGGCAAAAGGGTGGACCGACCAAGCTATCCGACTTTCTTCGCACTTTTCGAATGATGCCAAAGGAGCCATTGCCTATGATGTCGAGCGGTTCGTACAGCTCGAGAAATACGGACATGCTGGCGCTATAGAGACGTGTGTGAGAGGGTGTTGGAGAGCTGGACAAGATGGAAATTCGCGACTCGTCCTCTCTCGAACATGTCACGCGTGTGGGGGGTGTCGGTCACGTGATCGTGATATTGGACGAGCACTCTCCTCTTCTCAGATCGTCTGATGCCAGTTCACTTCCGCGTATTTCTCGGTGCCCCGTCCGCCGCGGACGTCGACGCGGATCCGAACGGTTACATCTGGAAAACCATCCAACAATCCTCCTCCTCGACCGCACCGCATTCGCAGGCCTTTCTCTACCCACCCGCGACGCTCGACGCAGCCAGTCGCCGCATCTCCCTTCTCTACCAGAACGTCATCTTCGATTCCATCTCGGAACCAGAGCCAGAGCCAGATAATGTCGTCGCATCCCAACAAGACGATGACGATCCCGACCGTCCTGGTATGTACCTCTCACCGGTCTCCGAGGACCCGCGAACAGAACTATGATACCCAGACGGGACAACGTTCGTCACTTGGCCCCCTACTCCCGCTGAAAACACCTCCGGAGCCCCCCTCTTCCTCCGACCCTCCGGATCACTTCCCCTAGGAACCTATGAGACGCAGGAAACAGGTTCTTCCGTCGAATATTCCGAGGCCTCCTCCATTGCTCGTTTTCCAAACTTCCAATTCAGCTTGCACAAAGTCACCTCCCTGTCCTCCCTCTACATTGGCGCCAAATCGGGCAGGGGATCTCGTAAAGTCAACGTCCTTCTTGCTGCCATCGAGGTTCAAGGACCCGACACCATCCGCGTGAAGAAAGGCCCAGACGCAGGCCAGGAGGTCTCTATCCTGAAGCTTGTCCTTGGCGACGACCAAGGCTCAGTTTGTAAAATGACAGCTTGGAGAGATACCGCAGACGCCTGGGGTGGCTTTGGCCCCTCGTCAGGGCTAAAACGAGGCGACATTCTGTATTTCGAGAGCACGTTATCTGTTCCACGTGTTTTCTCTCCAAACCACATGTTCTCATGCACGTTTGTTTGATCATTCACAGACCTCGTGGCCGCCTGGGAAGCAGGCAGTACCATCACATTGACTGCGTCTCCATATAACAAGCCTAGCACTGAGATCTGTTATCGAACAATGCCCTATACACACGAAGACAATAAACTCCGGCCTGATTTGCGCTTGGGTCAAAGCGATGTTGTTGTCAGCAAGGTTGCGGCCCTCGTCCGGTGGTTCGAAAACCTGGCTGGCCTTCCGGGTGCCTAGCAGCGACCTGTTCACACCGGTGAGCGGCCGCACCGGACTCCCAAATCTCCCAGTTAGATCGCTTGCAGCACAGCCTCCATCGATGCTGTACATGAAACAGAAGCGCCCGGTCGTCGCATTGCTTCGGAAATTGCAGCAGGACCACCATCACACCCTTTTTCGAACTGCCTAGACTCTGGAAAATTAGGAGACACTTCCATAACCATCCGTGTTCAGCTCATTGAGTTCCACATTCGCAGATTTCCGGATGCACAGTGCCACTCCTTCACTAGGTGCCAGTGGCATAACAAGTTACCACTTGCCCCTTCCTTTTCCATACTCCGCATTCTGTGCAACGACCACCACCGCGTGGCTCGGTCAACCACCGTCGAGTATAAGACTCGTCTGGGGGTGCGTCTACACGACACACGCATTACCTCTCTCAAACCACTGGATAACGACATGCCTTCGTCGCCTGCTTCGTTTATCACACCCTCTAGCCTCGTGGCATTTCAGCGCGACTTAAAGGCACACATCAACTCGTTCCCGCTAGTGAAGGTCTCTCTCACCATGCGCCCTCTGATCAAAAAGAGGCCTTCCAACCCTTTCAGTCTCACTTTAAAACGCCATTCGACGGCAATCTTCTCCCGCTCTTCGTCTTCTTCGGATGCCTCCACCTCGGCCGACTGTACTCCAGCGTTGGAGAAGATGGATCCCATATCCATGAATGATGTGGCCATCGATTCGTCATCAGAGGCGCCTCTACATATCACAGTGAGTCGTTTTGACGTCAAACAAGCGAAGGAGATGTCTCACCGCGTGCCCACTTGCGCTCCCCGTCGCCAGCCCTCCATAGGCACAAAAATTGTGGACAGATTTTGGCCCGAAGATGAAGCGCCGCATCCCGAGGAGAGTTGCCGTGTACCAGTTCCAAGTTGTTATGCCACTGCGTTGGCACCTCCACCACATCACCGCCGTGCACCACGCTCGTTGGGATCCATTTGTGATGTATCTTTTAGGTACGTTACTCTCCTTTGGGAGTTGGGTTGCTTGGGTTGCTGACCCGTTGTCGTCGTCCAGTGATCCGTTTCCTTCGCGAACGAGCAGCGAGCGCAACACTGGTCCATTGCGATTCCCGTTCTAAAATACATCGACCGTGTTTATCTTCTTATGCCCCTGCCATCTTTTTTACCATAGCAACTATAGAAATAGCTTAAGGGCGCTGGTAAATAGTGTAGAGTACAAAATTAGTTCACAATCGCCTACATTGTGAATGTAATCGAACGCACCTGGTACACCACTCAACCGTACGTTAGCGACCGTTCATCGGTCTGACCTCGTCCAACACCAACTTGGTTGCCTCGACAATGACCTCCCACTCTGTCCGATGCATCCTCGGTTCGTAGTCGTGTTTCAAGTCCTCCCCCTTCTGCACCTCGACCTCTCTCACGATTATCGGCGCGCCACGGTCCACCTCTGCGATGACGCGATGAACCATAACCCCGAGCCTGTCTACTTCTCCTCGTTGAAACGCCTCGAACCCGCGCTCTATCGCGTTCGCGCCGTCGAACTGGCCGGGCAATGCAGGGTGGATATTGATCACCGGGATCTCGCGCAGCTCGCCCTCCTTGCCTACATCCGCACCTTCGCCTTTGACTCCAACAACATTTACGTCACCCACACCTGCGCTCTCCGGCAACGGCAATGCCTGTGCACCGCGCATCACCTCCAAAAATCCCTCACTGACGATATGCATCCAACCGGCGAGCACCACTACATCCGGACGTACCTTGACGACCTCCCTCGCAACCGCCAGATCATACTCGGCGCGCGTCGCACCCGGGTTAGCGCGCAGGAACGGTTGGAGTCCTATATAGGCCGTCGGGATCGGTGGGTCGGCTGTGGCGGCACGGGTGAGCCCGTAGGCAGCCTTGCGGTTGGAGAAGACGAGGACGATCTGGGCGTGTGAGAGGCGTGGGGTGTTGCAAGCGTCGATGAGCGCCTGGAGGTTCGTACCTGTGGAGAATAGAATAGCGACGTGTGAACCCGGGCCGAGGGTGGAGGGTGGAGGGACGTTTTGCATACCTGAGCCGGAGATGAGGACTGCTATTCGACGCAAGGAGTCTCTGGCTGTTTCCGTGGCCATGTTTTGGTGGGGAGGGGCAGAAGCCAATACGGGACGCGACAGTCGTCGTACTAGCTGGATGGTAATCTAACCGACAGCCACTCCAACGGGACGATCCGTGCTCGACAGATGCGCCGGGGTTGTACGAAACTCAAATGTCAAGTATCGCTCTGCTATCGATCGCATACTTGCCAATCTCGCTCAAGACACGCACTTTTACACCTCATCGTCCTTCACTGGCTCGACCGCTTTCGACCCCTGCTGGAGCGGTGCTGTACGGACCGGGTTACTAGGTTTACTGTGACCGCGACGAGACAGAAAAAGCGTACGCCACGAGATCCCCCTGAGCAGCAGTCCGAATCATAACACACCTCGCAAGGTACTACGGTCCTAACCTGTCATCCGAAATAACTCGGGTCGGCGACGGTCCGCCGCAATCAGAGCATCAAAGATGGGCAGAAAACCCATCCCCTCGCTTTTTTCCATACAGTAACCCTAATACCGAAACCTTGGAACTATGGCTGGGAGGGCCGTGCGCTCATCGAAGCTATCAAGAGGCGCAGAAAGCCTTTCGATCCGAATGGTTATGTCTAAATTGGGGGTTAACAAGGTTTTCACCCAGCCGTCGGAGAGTTGTGTTCACGGCATCTTTTGGTCGGCTAATGCTCGGGGGAGAATTACCACAGACACATGCGTCTCCTTCGAGACACCCTTGGTCGGTGGGACGTGTCCGTGTACGAGAGCAGACTGCCAGCTGGCACATGGCTTACAATCATAAGGGACACCGACGGCCGTCATCTCTGCCGGAGTTACACAAGTCAAAATGTCGAATTAACTCCATGCGTAGATCTCCGGAGTCTATCGTTCCCTCGAGGCTCGAGCCCTCCGCGAACTTTTTTCATTTTCATGGTTCTCACTGATGTTCCATGTCTTCCATCAGACGCCATTATCGGCCCCGTCTCCCCATTCCCCCAAGCTCCCTGAGGGCATCTAACGATCGCACGTATCATCATCCTCTTCTTTGCCGATGGAAACAACACTCTTGACCCTTTACGCACGCGCGCTCCCAATATACCCCGACGACGCCACCCTTTTCTTCTAGAATCCCTACCTGTGTCTCCAAACGCCACTCCGTCCGTCGAACGCGTGGTTTTTTCAAACATGGCACACGCCATGGCCCCCAGAGTATTTTTATTTTTATTTTAAAAAGTGTGCGGCGTGTACGAGCAAGCGAATGTCTTTCCCTCCCCGAGCTTACTTTCAGATGACCGTGTAACGACGTCGTCACGTGAACTTTTTCCGTTGTCAACGACGAAGTTGGTCGGGGTGGGGCCCGGTTATCGCTCTCGGGTCCGTACGGTGGAATAGGCGCTAAACTCTTCCCAAGGAGTGCGTTCCGTGGGGGTGAGTGGCCGCCCAACCGGGAGCAGGAGGAAAAAAAGATACATCCGTTTCCGCGGGTCGGGCCGGGGGAGGGGGGATCGCAGCGTTCTATGCCTCGGACGTGCGTCACGGATGGAACTGTAATAAGAGTCGTGCATATTGTATGCGCGGGTATGGGTATGGGTATGCGGGTATGTATCTTCGTCCTCGTCCGCTTTTTTATTTTTATTTTATTTTTTACGCATTCGCCTTCCATTTCTGTTGACGCCGACACGACCAGCGGAGGCTAACTTGCCTATAGTAGGGGACATCTCTTACGAACGCTATCGATCAGGAGGGGAAGAAGAAAGAAAGAAGAAAGAAAAAAAAAGACATCTCCAGAGTCCATCTTTCGACGAACAACCGTCCTCGAGGTCCCGCGCGGTTTCAACCCGTCTGCCCATCGCCGCCCCGCCGCAGAACGTTCGACCTCCAACTCGTACATACCGCGCTAGCGCTCGTTGGCGCCGAGTCTCTATACGGGGGTTTTTTTTGTTTTTTTGTTTGTTTTCTCCTTTCTCCTTTCGCGTTTCGCGTTTCGGTGAAAGATGAACATGACATGTCGACGGGCCTCGAACGCGCTCGTATACCCTTTTCTCGACGTCCGTGTCAGCTCGCCCACATCGCACGCATCTCCACCTCTCTCTCCCTCCCCTCCGCTGCCCTCCCCCGTTGTCTCCCGCGACACGTGCTCAAGTTATCCGTTCCGAGGACAACGCACACCATTTATCTGACCCTCCCCCCGTCACACGACCAGCTACATCGCTTCATACCACTCAAACTCCCACTCGATCTACTATAGATATAGATATAGATTATTTTTACTAGATATATATTACTTTTACTTGTAATTATTTTGTTGGGTGTGGGCATGAACAAATACATGGAGAGATGACAGGTGAAAGTCATCACAACAATATCAATTGATGTGCCGCACGTACGACAATTAAATGAGGGATGGGGGATGGAAACCGCAAGGAGCGACAAGGTCATGTGGTTTTGCATATAGCCAGCTGGACACAGAAGACACAGAAATGGAACACAGACACAAAGGAGTGGTGGTAGTACAACGATACCTCGCGGTAATTAGGTTAAGAGGGGGCAGGGGAGACGGCGACAAACAGCGACGACCAGAGCGGAGAGTTGAATTTTGTAACCATCGAATGGGATAACTCAGGAGGGGTGCATGGAAAGAGAACGGGAGGGACTGTGACACACCCAAAACAAGTCACGTCACACCACAAGAGGGAGAGAGAGAGAACCAACGGATAAACAGACAGGACGGTAGAGGCCGCAGACCCTGCGCCGAAGTCCAAAAAGCCGGGAGTGGCAAAGAGCTAGTAAGTTGTGTACAACGAGGCCATCGACGAAGGGGCGCCCCCCAAAAAAAAGGTAGAACGTACGACGACCACCCTTACAACACCATCCCGTATGCATTGCCATTAGGAATCACGTGCATCGGAGTGTTCATAGTCTGTTTCATAACCATCCCATTCATCCCCTCGTCTTCCCTTCCACCCCATGAGGTAGACACGGTGGTGTTGATATGGTGTCCAGCAGTGCCGATCCTTCTTGCCAGTGTAAAATCGGAAATCGCGTTTGACAGTTCGTATCCTCCCGACGAGGGGGTGCAACGAGGTGGGGTGCCAAATCTACTTCCGGTTGAGGTACTACCGCTTCTCTCCCGCCCGCCCTGACTCGAGCCGACGGAAGACGCATCATCGCCATCGATTGCGTACGCAACCGCACCGTGCTGGTGCTGAAGGGCTAACAATTGCTGCCGCTTGAAGTTGGCAAGATACGCATAGTCAGTGAAACCTGCAGCCGGTGCGGAGGGTGGCGAGTGAGTAGCGACGTGGGTACTATTCGAAGGGGGAAGCATAGACCGTTGCTGAAGTTGGAGGTGACTGTTGTATCCCGAGTACATGTTTGCAGCCCAGGCAGAAACTTTGTCGGCCTCGGGTGTAATAATGCCGTGTTGTCCGATATGGGCAGTGCCTGTGAATTGTGGAGTAACCTGAGGTTCGTAGAGGGCAGGCATTGCTGGGTTCTCAAAGGAGACAGATGGTGGCATCTGAGCAATAATCGGACCACCATGTGAGGTGGATTGAGCTCCAGGAATCATTCGTGCCATCTTCATGTCAGCGGAGTTTGTACTGCCTGCAGTGATATTGTGTCCAAAAACGCCGCTGTTTTGCAGCGAATCAGCGGCCATGAGGTCCTCGCCGTCGTCCATGATTGCTGGCATGCTGCCACAAAGTTCTTCATCTCCATCCTCATAACCATCGAACTGGCCCTGGCCATCTTCTTCTTCTTCTCCAATAGCGGTAGCGAGAACTTCGACTTCACCACTAAGCACCATGGTGAACCCTTCTCCTCTGACAGGCTCGTCGACACGAGGAAGACCTGCGCGATCGCGCCATTCGTTGAGTTCCCGGCGAAGCGCATCCGACTCGAGTTTGAGTAAACGCAATTCACGCGACGCGAGGAGGCGGTGACGGCGAGAGGCATGAATATGGGCGATAGAAGAGTTGACGATAGCAGACTTGGATGGACGGCGGATCTGAGAGAGATTTGGGAGTAAAGCGGCAAGGTCCTGAAAGCGCGGATTAATCGATCAGAGGAAACCACGATCGGAAAAGGACTTGCCAAGAATCTGCCATTCAAGGTTTCCCTGCGTTGCCTCTCAACGGCGTTGTGGGTAGCACGTCGCTCGGCAGTATTGGCACGACGGCTGGGTTTCCTCTTTGCTTGAGCAGCGGCAGGGTTAGAGGTGAGTGACTGAGGCTGCGAGGTATTTTGGGACTCGGATGGATGAAGAACCATAGACTGAACATTTGTGGGAGAGACCGGGGATTGTGGGGATACAGAAGAACCTTCGTCGGACGATGGAGACTGGTCGTCAGAAGAAGTGGAGACGATTGGCAGCGACACGGCCATGGCGAGTTGAATTTACAGTGGTGAGAGTACAGAGACGATAAGAGGCGACAAGAGGCAAGAAAGCTGATTCAGAGATTAGGAAGTGAAAACGGTAGGGTTCTACGGGGTGAGGACAGAAAAGGTACGCGAACGAGGTTCAGCGAAGGCCCTTTTGCTATCGGGAGGACAGTGGGAAGATGTTCGCAGAGGATCAGAGCAGCGAGCCGAGCTCAAGCGTACTACTGATTGGTCCTTTGAGGTTAGGGGGTGTTGAGAGCGGAAGGGGAGAAGCCGGCAAGGGTCGCGAGAGCTGGAGCAAGAGGTGAGGGGGGATAGAAGAGGTTTTCGAAGGAACGTACCACAAGCGGTATCCTTGGTTGCGGCGAGGCTTTGTCGGAGAGGAGAAGAGAAAGGGAGAGCAGGACACTCAAAGGACCATGCGAAGGAAGGGGGTTGGAAGGGGATGGTCGTGGTCAGAAGACAACGGGTACATAACCACCAAATCCCCCTTCCCGAATATCTTCTCGGCTAATTCCGATTGACTTTTATTATTAATTTCACCTTTTCTTTATTTTTCTTTTCTTTTCTTTATTCCTTTTCATCGTTATCTAGCCGACGTCGCGACAGCGAATATGTAACAGCTCCCGAATCAGATTCTCGCTGCCACGCCAGATCATTGCTTCCGTTACGTCCTTCATCCCTTCCAGCACCCTCCTCGTCCTCTGCTCTACCTGCATTATCACGGGATCATCCGAGCTCGTTTCCCTTCTTCAAGCCTGCGTAATCATCTCTCGTACGAGCTTTTGTACTCTGCAATAAATTAGTTCCGTCCGGTGCAAGCCCGGTGCCACAACTCTCCATTGCATCGTCTCGGCGACACGTTTCATTTTGTTGTTGTTGCGAGCACGACCCTTCATGATACTATTTTCAGTTTTACCAACTTTTTCTTTCTCACTGTAGAGCCCTTCTTTGCCCCCGTTCCCCTTCCTTGGAACAACCCGCTATTTTCGCTCACCAGCTTGTTTCAGTATACATTGGCACACGAACTTTCGCTGGGTGCCTCCGCCGGTAACGAACGATGATCATCGTACCATCTCCGCCTCTCCCCCGTACACGTCTAAATGACGACGCAGCACATCCCCTTTCGCTTACGAGAAAACACGCATTCTGATCCCGCCGCCACAAGTTCAGGAATATAATCAAGGCATGGCCGCCGTGGGCGTGCGTTGGGAAGGGCCTGCCTGAGAACCGTCACTCCACCCGGCCCATCAGGCGTTTTTTGATTGCCGCATCCAGAATTGAACAATCACGAGCCGGATCGCGTCCCTGAGAAGGGGGGGCAACGTACTCAAATACTCACCGTCGGTACACCCGTAAATGAGTTTGAGCGGTTAATAGCGGTTAACGTGCCCTCACCCACAACTCCCGTCGGAACGATGACAGTGCTTGGCCGGCGTACCCCCTTTTGCTTTGGACTAGAAATTACTTGCCAGATTGGCCCGTTGTCTGCTTGTCACGGGTCGTCCTACATTTGTTCTTTTCTTTCGATCGAGGATGCTTCTGGGTGTGCTACTGAACCTCCTTCATTATCACCCCTACATAGACGCTATAAAATTCATTTCCGAAGCAAGCGCATCACTGGTAACGTCCCTGGAACAACCATAGAAGCCAACTCAGAAATGTTTCGGAAGCGAGAAAATATCGCCCATGTCGATAGTATTTTGATACGAAGTATACATGACGCCGCTAAACAACAAGTCAATCGGAATGTCAAAAAGAGCAGGACCATCCCTCCGCTTGGAAACACGTCGGTTGGAGTTACAGCATCCGTTGGATGCAACCGTCGACTGAACATATGATCGCGAGCAATGAATGCCCCTGATTGTTTGACAAGAAATCGACCTCGTTGACCTTCCAGTTGGTTTCTGAAGGCAGCAAAGGATTTCTTACCTGCAATTATTGTACTTGTTTCCTCTCTTGCCCCTCGAGACACTAGTCCAGGCTGTTCAGCTGTACGTCACTCGATTGAACTTATCCACGGACAACGAAGGAAACAACACCACGCCGACTTATCCATGACGTGAACGCCTCCCCTATTCACGTTGGCATCGAACGAAAGTGGTACAGAAACGTGGCACGTACGTGACCCGCCATCGCAAAGTACTCATTCAGCGGAAGCTTCCATTTTTGATAGCACCGCTTGATGGAACATCGATAAAGATAAAGCTATCCACCCTTGATGGATTGAGGGATTCTGGAAATATACAAGTAGACATTGAAACGATAATGAGTCTGGGAATGAGTCGTCGTTCTCTCGTCGGACGACCGTCGTCATAGCACCCTCCGTCGAGACGGGCTTTCTGATTTGAACTGGCTATAATATTATCCAGACACAGGGCCGCAGCCAGATGCATCTTCGCTCGGCGTCGAGTAAGCTCCCACGTTTGAGGCGCATTGCAGCTCAGTACATGACGGCAACCTTTGCTGGGCGATAAGACGTGCAGGAATCCGAGGGTAGCCTCACTTGAGAGCGTTGCTACGTTTTTCTTCCTTGACGTGACATAGTCACCATTGGGGGTGGCCCATCTGTTGTTCGACGTCCTGTTCACCACATACAACTCGGATGAACGGCAGGACTGTCTCCGTCGGGTGCGGAATGGGAGGCCCTGCCAGTGTTTAGAACAGAAAAAGCGTCAGCGGGGTGATCGATCCGATCACCACGTGTCAGTAGGATCCGAAACTTTTTCAAGCGAATTCACTGCTTAGTCATCATATAGCACTGGTGACGGCCCCACGGGACGTGCTCGACTTCAAGTAAGCTCTCTCAAGCGGCGGATATCGTATCAGGTCTTCGACGGACAAGCGTGGGGATATGCGGGCATCTTCATGATGTAAGGCCGCATCAAGTCCCCATCATGATGTTGATTAATTGAGAGGGGGAGAGCGTTGTGGCGCCATCATTTTCGATGAAGTTTCGTCCATCCGAGTGCCTTACTTGACATGCCGATCTATCGCACGACATTTGGACGCAGCCCAGTCTACATCTCCGCAAGAGTGGATTGTGGTCAGAGACCATAGCCGGAACCCGAGGGCTTGATGTTGACGTTATGTCCGAATGTCCGAGACCTCGAGTGCGCTATGATATACAACCCACGTCCTAAAACAGGAGAAGGGATTGATCGTTCCAAGTAACTGCCAAGGGGAATAAGACCAAGATAACATCGCACCTACCGTTCCTCGGTCCGGGAAGTACCATGCGAGGAAATAGGAACGAAGACGTACCTAGATGGTGAGTATTGTTTGTTCCGGAAATACTGATGAGCCGGCGGTATCATACGACAACTGTCAAATATTCAATATTTAAGAGTAAGAATAAGGTGTTAGAGTCAGGGAAGCCCGGTCATGCAAGGGGATTAAGTATAAACAACGGAGGAACGGACAACGCACAGGAAGAAGGGGGTCGCGAGGTACAGAGCGCCGCACAATCCGCGATTAGCTTTGGAGGTTGACTTTGATGGAGTAATTTTATTTAATTATTCATTCGACACCCTATGCTCTTGTGCGAACCACCTGAAACGGCTGCCGGACAATCTGAAACGCATACATCATTCGTGAGCATTGAAATTCGCTATTCCATTTCACTACTCTTGAGTCTTGCATTATAAAAACGAGATCGAGAAGCCTTTGGTTTTGGACTCGACATCGGCTCGTACCACGTATGTTTCTGATTGACATCATCCCAAGATCCTGTCTCGTTCGCTCCCGTGCTGCATTGGCAATGCAAGGATAAGCATGGCATATGGGATTTCAAACATGTCGAAGCAACTTCTGAGCGCGACGACCGGTACCGGTATCAGTATCCGAAGAGGGGCGCCGACTGCTGCATGATGTTAGGTTACCGAGTACTCCTTGCAGGCGACAAAGAGGAGCCACCCAAGGATGCTGAAGAACACAAGATCTGGCAGTGTGCAGCAGGCTGGAATTCGCGCAAGTTGGAGCGAGTTCGCCCAGTAGTACCTGTACCATCGTTGCTAACTGAGGCTATTCCACCACGTTATTTTTTCAGGTGGATCATTGGAATTGGATTTCGGAGGAGAGAAGCCGAACTTCGTCGGAGACCATGCGAGGCGATGATCCAACGCGCAGCAGCTGCGGCCCTCGGGCAGAACACACCGACCTGCACTTGGCTGCGCGTGCATGGCAGTGCACAGGGATGAGCTTCGACGAGTCTCGAACACGTTCTTCTACATACCTGTTCCCTACCCCGGTCTTCTTCGGACTTGACTCACCACGCGACCCATTTGCAGTATTCTCAACCCAACCCCTGTACAGTTCCCACCCCCCAACGACGCATGTTCTTCATTTACCTTACTGTAACTGAATCGCTGCGGTGATTAAGAGAGAGAGAAAGAGAATTTGCGGTGATTGTGACCCGCAGGCTGACAAACAATGTGCCTGTACGACATGGGGCAGACCAGCCGCGTGCAGCCACCTACATACTCGTCGACCAAAAGGCAGTTCGAGTGCGGGCAACAATGCCCATCGCTATGCTCCTCTCTGACCCATTGCTTGGGTATAAAATATGGTGTATTTGAGAGTACATACACCCTACCCGGCCTCCTCAACTGCAATTTTATTACTCCTTACTGCCCATCATGTCCAAGTCCTTGCTCGCCCTCTTCGTTTTCGCCACCGCCGCCTTTGCACAGAATGCTGACATCGGGCTGCCAATTAAAAACCAAATCGTGACCCCAGCGAGTAATCTTATCGTCCAAGTACAACGCCCGGTATGTCCTGCCATTCTCCACATCTTCTTCGGTTTTGTCCGCCCGAAACGCCTCGCTAATCATTCCATTTGTTTTGCCTTGCTTTAGGACAGCTTGACGGGCTCTGAAGAGGTTGCCGTCGTCATCGGCTTGCAGTCTTGCCCAAACAGCCCTTGCATACCCCCTTCAGAATTCATGGGAAACATCTTGTACAACGGGCCATTTAACCCGCAATTTCACGAGACATACCTGCCCCCGTACGAAAACTTTACCGTCCAAGTACCTAGCTTGTCTTCAGGTACTGCGTTGATCGGCGTGGTGCACGTCACGCTCACCGGAGTGAGTTGAAACATCGGTGATGGTTGGGACGCTGATTTGGATCCGTTTGGATGTAGGCTGGACTATATCCTTACATGGAGGTGCTGAACCAGACGATCACCATCGCGTGAGGTGAATGTTGGTCTGCTTGAACCTACTTGTTGGACGTTGGACAATTGGGGCTATTCCTGGCCATTTTCGTCGGGACTTTTTTAGGATATTGTTTTTCCTTTGTACATCAGAGTGTGTAGACGGATATATGTAGTGTAGTGGAGCAGATGATAATTCGTCATCGTGTGGCGATACATGTCTTGCGAGACAATATTCACTTTTTTGCTCACGTTGCGGCCTGAGGAACAATTAGATTCTATTGAATGGTAGTGCGCAAGGCCCCTCTAAGCCTGCGAACCAGCTTAGAGGCAGCAGGGGTGAAGACAGAAATCACTTCCTGGAAGTCAGAATTCATGACTTTTAGGCTTCGTGGTAGTGTGTTAAGTTGCTCCATGGGCGCTGGAGAACATCGCTACCAGAACAGAATATATATTGCTGTCCTTATTCCCTCAATATAGCATGCCAACACGACCGATTTTTATACTGTTTATTACGAAAGTGGGATGTCCGTTCTGATAGCGAGAAAGAGGAGATGCAAACGAGAACATTTCTTGCGGGGAACGAAGCCTACATATACTGGCTGGAAGTGGGCATAGAGAAAAGAGCCCCTGCACATACTCAATAATCCTTCAGCCACAAGCGTCATTGATTAATCACGGGCAGGGTAATGGGATGGAAGGACGGGCTTACCGGACTCGAAAGACATGTATCTATGGCTAGAAGGGAGTAACTGAGGTTACTATAGCCAGCAGAAAAACGGAACAACAAGGAAAACGACGCACCCACATATGATTACGTTCAGCCGAAACTCCCTCCGAGAAAGTCGATGTTCTACAAGTAGAGCTTTCCCGTTCACACCAAACGCAAGCGGTCAGGGAGAAGCTTCATCAGATGGCTCTTGGAAACCACTGGCAGGCAGCTCTGCAAGAGGCCAAAGCATGAGCCGAGCGCTTCTAGAAGCTCCTCGGCCCAGAGTGACAGAAGGTTCGGCAAGCCAAAGAACACCTTCCAGCGAATCAAATACTAGCCACTTTCTCACCTACTACATTAATGCAGATTTATCATGGGTCTGTCGTGCTGAAATCTCGTGGTTTCAGCGGCAAAACCCCTGATCGGCTTATATAAACTGGTCACAAGGTTGGCGGAGGTTTGCGCACCAGTTAGATGTTGCAATTTGTTTGTTTTTCAACGTTAAAGTTCAAACGAAGCCCACGCCGCAATACATCATGCATCACAGAACCTCCTTTCCATCGTTGGACAATAACATCTGAGCGACTCAGAATTTCAGGACTAGCCACTACTGGCCGCCAAGTATGTCAATGTGGAACAAACAAGCCACGATATCGGCCAGTTCACTCGAGAATCCCCACTGGGGTTTACACATGTTCAAATCGAACGTCAAGTTTCACTGCAAGCATTGCCACATTTTCTCTTACTGAACATTGTGCAAGAAGTTTTTGATTTTCTGATTTTTTTGCAGGCGAATAATCTAAAATTTCTATTACAAAACATCCCAAGGTACCCAGTCAGGGCTTGTGGAGCAGGATGATCTGTTGTGAAGAATGTAATAGCCCCAATTGTCCAAGTTCCAACAAGTAGGCTCGAGCAGACCAACATTCACCTCACGCGATGGTGATCGTCTGGTCGAGTATCTCCATGTAAGGATATAGTCCAGCCTACATCCAAACGGATCCAAATCAGCGTCCCAACCATCACCGATGTTTCAACCCACCCCGATGAGCGTGACATGCGCTACGCCGATCAACGCAGTACCTGGAGACAAGCTAGGTACTTGGACGGTAAAGTTTTCGTACGGGGGCAGGTATGGCTCGTGAAATTGCGGGTTAAATGGCCCGTTGTACAAGATGTCGCCCATGAAGTCTGAAGGGGGTGTGCAAGGGCTGTTTGGGCAAGACTGCAAGCCGATGACGACGGCAACCTCTTCAGAGCCCGTCAAGGTGTCCTAAACAATAATGGAGTGATCAGCGAGGCGTTTCGGGCGGGAAAGCGAAGAAGATATGGAGAGTGGCAGGGCATACCGGGCGTTGTATTTGGACGATGAGGTCACTCCCTGAGCTCACGATTTGGTTGTTAATTGGCAGCCCGATGTCAGCACTCTGTGCAAAGGCGGCGGTGGCGAAAACGAAGAGGGCGAACAAGGACCTGGACATGATGGGCGGTAAGGAGTAATAAAATTGCAGTCGAGGAGGCCGGGTAGGGTGTATATACTCTCAAACGCACCACATTTCGTGCCCCACTGAGGTTCGCGTATGTGGAAATTGAACGTCAAGTTTCACCAGTGTTGAAGTGCCACGGGGGGACAACCGTCGCTACATGCCACAGCCAACGGCGAGCCGTTCGCAGTCATGTTCGCTTACAATCTCATCACTGATCAAGGCTCTGCTGACGAAAACGGTATCACAACAGTCGAAGTCCTTCAGTATTGCTGCATCAGTTTCACCAGGTTTTTCCCTATCTAACTAACCCAACCCGTTCGGTGCACCAGTTGGATTTGGCAATCCTTACCAAATTGTGTGATTGAGAATTCGGATGCCAATATTTGCATCTCATTATGAGTGTGATTCGACCAAATTTCCACACTGCTCCTTGTTTTCATTGGCGAAGAAAAAGTCTGCGAACGGCGACTCTGCAGACACTCAGGCTGCAGGCTCAAAGACGAAAGCTATTTGAAGTACAGACCGGAGGGGTGAACATGTATTGGTGCACCGGGTGTTGATCTTGTATCCGCCAAGTCTAGCCGGCTTCACGCTCTCTGAACCACGATCTTGACCCCACAGCTGGTACTTAGCTTGAACGTCCAACACTTCGAATACACATCCCACCGCTCCCAGCAAGGCCAGCACACTGGAACCTACACCACATGATAGCGCCGGCGCAGTCCAAGTGTCATCGCTCTCGCTGAAACCGATATGGAATGAAGGAGGCTGATATCCGATGTCGCACACGGACGCCGTTATGTGTGTATATGCCAGTGGATGACAATCACACGTCCAGCATATGTCGTCTTTCTAGGTAGGAGCCTCCGCCACAAACCCGTACCGGAGCACCCAAACCGAAACTGCGTTCCCCCCGCAGTCAGACACGTCATCATGTCCCCAAGCGCTATGCCCTCTGGGCATGCGTCGTGCGCCACAACTTCAAGCTTCTCAGTTGATTCCGAGTCAAGGCTCCAAAGTCCGGATTGCCTCACCATTGAATGCGTGGTAATCAAGTAAGTTGGTATCTGTCAACTCAACAATTTTGACTCGTCACGTAGTTGCTGAACTGATGAACAGCCCCCTACTGATGAAATCATTGAGTGCTTCGACATTTCTTGCTACCCTCTCAACCAGGAAATGTGCCACGTCCTTCCTGTCCACCGCCCCGCGAGATCCCCTACTTCGATCATGTAAGGCCCACTCGACGAGCCATCCCAAATATCCGAACGACACGCCCTGGAATGTCGACGGAGCCATTGGATGCTTAGGTAACATTTCAGTCGCTCTCTACTGTTTCCCATAATGCATAATCGATGAGCCAGCGCTGCTGGATTCAACCATGATTGTGCAATTTCAATTGTGGCACCGAACGGGCCTCAAAGTTGAAAGCTTATCGCTTTCCTTGCGGGCCCGCCATACCTACTGGTCCAAGTGTTATCAACTTAAATCCCCCTTCGATACATGCACAAGTTCCTTCAGGGCTCAACATGGCTGGCCCCAGCTTCGTTCACTCGCGATCAGCCGCAAGATTTTGTTCATCTTGCGAGCGGCTTTTTGCGACGAAGCTTCACTGACGGCTTGCGCCCAAACACATGCTCGACCTGTACAGCTGCGCAGCTGCACATGCACCTACGAATACATGTCGAAAACAAGCACACGAGAACGCCTTGGACGGAAACGGTACCTAGCGTCCACTGCAGCAAGCACATAACAAAAACTCACTCCCCTGGGCCATCTACAACCGCCCTGCCTCTGTTCCTGGGCCGCTCGCGAAGACAGTAAATATTCTTACAGTCGGCGAACCGCCAGCCTCTATACCTGAACCAGACATACCGAACGAAGTCAATGACGACAATTCTGACTCCTTCGAGTCAATTGGTAAAAAATTACAGGAATGATGCAAACTTGACGATGCAGGTGGGCACCATAACTTCAAACCACCCGCGCCTCGAAGAGTTGTTTGACTTCTCAAATACGATGTGGGTCGAGATTACTTCCTGGACATCAATGAAGACTCTTGACAAGGAACTAGGATGCCGAGGGCGAGGCAGATATATGATGGTGACATAGTAAATGATACTGTGTTTGTTCAGCCGAGATTACACTCGTTTGAGAATATCTATGCGATTTTGAAAGTGCGAACAGCCAATTATACTCGTTGGTCGCCGCATCTACCATATCCATGGCTATGGCAAGGCCACCCATGGATTTATGACTTTCCACTGGCGCGCCCGTAGCACTTCAAACATTGAGTTTCACTGCGGACATTGCCACATTTTTTTCTTACTGAAAAGATAAGATAGTGATCTATTGAAGTTTTTTTGCAGGTGAATTTTCCATTACAAAACATCCCAAGGCAGTCAGGGCTTGTGGAGGTGGAACAGGATGTTCCGTTGTGAAGAATGTAATATTCTCAGACGACGATTAAGTGAATTAATAAACACAATATCTTCTTGCATACCTTTAAATTTAGTAAGCAAACTTTTAAAAGGCAAAGCTTACGGTCCTGAAACGAGCCTGGCAAGTAATTGCAGGGGCCATTATCGACCGTGGTAAAACGAAACCGCAATATGGCAAATGCGGCACAAGTTGTTCAATCCTACAAGGTTAACGTCAACGATTAACGAACCTGACCGACCGAATCAGCGGAGATACAACTCAAAAAAACATGTACCGGAGAGGAATACGACTGGCGCTGCCAAACATCGCACCGTGACACCAGAATGCGCACGCAGAACGGCGTTCCTAGGTATCTGGCCATTCTAGGCACGCTGTTGCCAGAGCGATATTATTATCTGCTAAGCAACTGAACCAAACCCAAGGACGAGCGAGCGGATCTTGAAGGGTGCCTTCCTCGTCTTCTCACACTTCAATTGGTGGACTTTGGGCGTCGCCCGGGATCAGCCCGTTGATGAGATCCAACTTCGAACGTTGTTTCATACTGGTCCTGGATACGCTGCGCTATGTCGGGTCGACTTAGGACCGACTCCCCCGACAGAACTCGAGGACGCTCCCTCGTGGCAGTAGCACTCGTGATCCAGCTTCTAGTATCCACGTATAACTCCTGATCCACAGAAATCTGACAACTTGACTGCTGTCTGCGATACACTGCACTAGCGGGTCCGTCTTCAGGTACTGCGAAACCTGCTTACTGGCATCCCCCCTGATGCTTTGACCGGGCTCTCGCGCTTTCCTGTCCAAACCAAAATGGGGCGATCGTACGGCCTAACACTCCGTTCAATCGTCAAGCCACCTCGAGATTAGATTATTCCCCTCGCATATATTATCCAGTACGGTCGGCTCTCCTGATCAAATAGTTGACCGGCGTGTAGACGAGTCTACAACCCAAAGCAACGTTCGTGGGATTGTCCATTCACTTTTTTCTTATAGCTCGGTCCGCAGCTCGCGAGCAAACATACATGTGGGAGAAACCAGAAACACGTATCGTTCCTGTCCCCGAACCGCCCAACTCATGCGAGCTCGCTGGAGCACTGATGGTGAGAGACGACAGGCGCAACGTATCCGTGTGGGCAATCGTGTTGAGGGAACCTGAGGAACGTACCACCGTACGGATCATGTATAGACAGGGCTCCTTTGGGACCTTTTACTTATGTTCCGACCCCGCCATGATGGCGGTAGTACTATGATCCGGATGAAGATGGAATTGGCGCCCACGGGGTGGATCCGCCGTTCGAATGGCGGATGGAGCTACCCGGTGAAGCGTTTCTTGATGGGCTGTGTCGCACTGGACGAGCGAGGAGAGGACCACCGTGAGTTTCGTCCCTTTCTTTGGCTGTGTATGCTGCGGTGGGCTTACATATGTGGCTCTGGCGCGGAACAGCTAAACTCGTCGTACGAAGTAATAGGTGCCGATACAAGACTTACATCTTTTCACTCGTGCGCCGAGTACTGCGTTGCGTTGTTCCCGCAGGTTAGCGTGATCTCGTGAAAACGTCTGGCTGTCAAGTCCTCATTTGTCTCGTCCCGTCCTGTTCCCCTTTGAGGACTGTATCACGGTCGTCCTCCCCCAGCTGAATTGTCTGGCCTTGCTTCGACGAGAAGCACCGACGACGGGCTCTGTAGGCCGTATGCAACAATGTTTTAACACGACTCAACAGGCAAATCCTCGTTTTCCTCCTCTTTTTCTCGGGTTTCGTTTTGTCAGTCGAGGAACGACAGGGAAACGCGGCGCTTGATGATTGGCGTCAATGGAACAAAAACCCCACTCTGTAGAGAAGGAGAAAACCCTTGGAAGATTGCTGCTGGTTGCTTGGTGTGCCGGAGGTGTTCCCTGCAAGAAAGTATTTCCCGCACAAAACGAAGACTCTGTCGATTTCAAGCGACAAGACTCGCGGGCGAAGCACGGACCCCGTTTTGTAAGTTCGTATAAGAGGACCGGGGATTCAGCGACACCACCTGTCGCCTGGTATCTAGTATCTTGAAACAGTTTGGCTCCTGTAACCTATTGGCTTGGAGTCGCTTACTTCTGTGCCTCAGCCACTTCTTTTTCACGGCCAGGACCGCGGACCGCGGACCTGACAAAATGGATCACCGTTGTTGACGCGAACGTCGGTCTCATGACATGACACTCCTGCAGAGGATTGCGGTGGCTGAGATTGGCAGGATCGCTCGAAAGAGGGCGACGTGCCTAACCGTTGGAGCCTACTCATCGAAGCTAGAGGTTGTCAACATTTATTTGGATCCTATTCCTGTCCTACCTACTTGGGTATGTACCCTATGTAGGGCTTGCTAACATCCTAGTCTGGGGGCCCCCTGTGCACTCTCCGCTGCTCTGTCCTAGAAAATGCTCCAGCGTGGAGTTCTCCCCGCCGGTTTACTGTTGCCATCGGCCGTTTTGGATGTCGTCAAAGACGTGACGACCGATGCGTGCATACTACCGTGATTTACGTAACCACGGTGACGCGGGACCCTTGTTTTGTGTTTCTATCCGAACATACTTCCTGGACCGAACCGTCAACACCCTTTTTTTCCTACGCTGTCCTTCCAATCACCACCTCTTGGATAATTGCGAGGGAATCGTCAAGCGAAATAACGTTCAAACGTCATGTTCGTTATTGCCTGTAGAGACGCCAGGACGTCGTTTTAATCCCCCGTATCCAATCGAATGAATCGGCCACGCGCGGATCGAAATCTCCACACTCAAGGACTCGGACCCGGCGATGGGGACAATCCTTCATGAAGATAGGTTTTCGATCCCTCGTTTCCAGGCAGTCTTTTCAAGTCGCCCTTTCGCCAATCTCAGAGCATATACAAAGATCGCAAACGCAAAAATCGCCTATACCTCTGCAGTATCTGCCCAGGCACACCTGAAAGTTGAGATCAGAGTAAGGTGTCGATTTGTCGATATTTTCGCCTCTTGTCCTCGGGCAGCAGTGGTCGCAACGTGTAGTCATGTCATGTCCTCTTGATCGCGCGTCTTGGCATATACAGGATGGTACAGGTGTGCCATTCCCATGTATGCGTCGTGCTACGACGATCAAAACAGCTCGCGGCGCACGTTCTTGAAAGGCCTCGGACGACCGCTCTCTTACTGTCGCATTCGTTTCATCCCCCAAAAACCAAAAACGGAATAGCTAACCCCTGGTCGACTCGAAATCACATCGGAACGTTTCACAGATGTTGACGATCCCCAAAGGTACGTTATAAATCAATACCTCGATAACGGATTTAAATGCGTAACTTGAACCTTTTGAACCGTTCGGCGCTTTGTCCATCACTGGACTGATACATGCTACATTGATGATTGGGGATGGGATCGTGTTCATTTTTTTTTCAAGGAGGTGCGCAGTTATTTCAATGACGATGCGTGACATTCGCTATCGTCGTTTTTGGCGCTTGTCGCTCCCTATCTGCCAGGGGGTAAAGGTGACTTTGGACGTCGTGATGGTACTCATAACATAACCATCGGGTCCTGTACGACTTGTGGACTTGGGTCGACCTACGTTACGCTGGCACCTTGAACATCAACTCGATCCATCTCGGCGGCAAGCTTTTTTTTTTGCTCCTGTGCACCAATCATGAGACTCATTCATTCACTGGCGTGGAGTCTGGAGTCTGAGATCTGAAGCTTTGAAGCTGGGGCGATTCGAATCCCGCTCGTAATAGTATGGATTGATTCGATCGCTTGGAAGTCGTTCTCTGTTCCGTCGTGTGTTCGCCGAGGGTAGAAAACTGGAGGAGAGAGAGAGGGAGGGTTACCGGTGAGGTAGGCGATACTTCCTGTATGATGTCGTCGTACTACTTCCTGATGCGGCGGGCCAGCCACCCAGCCACCCAGCCAGGCTTTGTACGCTCATGCTCTCTCGCGTGACTCTTGTCGACCTGCTGACTTGAGTGCTCCCCTACTCTACCAGGATAACATAAGCATATGGCACGGTTGGTCAAATGCAAAAAAAAAAAAAAAAAAAAAAGAATCGTAGCATGGTCTTTCGTTTTTGCGAATGGGTGGATAGGGTAGGGTGGCATCAGTAAAACAGTTGCTGGTTTCCGATGCTAACCGAGTGTAGCCGAGTCCGAGTGCTACAGACTGCTACAGACAGCTAACCGGTGGTGGTTCCGACCAATAACCGTTTCACTGATGTGGATCAGCCGTTAGCTTCCAACTCGAAGTTTGAAGTCTGTCTATCGCCTATAGTTCAGCGTTCTCACAAGGTCGCAGGTCTCAGGTCTCAGATCTCAGCCATGGTCACGGTCACGGTCACGGTCACGGTCATGGTCACGAAGGTTCCGAATTCAGTCCCGTCCCGTCCCGTCCCAGGATCACAATATTATATGGACCGAACTCGTCAGGGAATCGATCCGTCACCTTTCCCTCCCTCTCTCTCCCACCGATGGGCCCGCCTCACGGTTGCACGGAAGAAGTGTGTCGATCACGATCAAAAGGTTGACATCGATACGCTCATCGTGAACAAGCCTCCGGACCTCGACTGGCCCAGGACATGCTAGGGAGGGCTTTTCGCGTTTGAGTAGTTCGCTCAGCAGCATGATAAATAAAGAGGAGCGACCGGTCGAGGATTTATATCCGAAACGAAAGCGCCTGTTCTATCATGGGTCCCGTATGCATTGCCATTACTCTATAGTCGTCCCCACCTGCTCCATGCACACCAGCCACCTCCGAATCATGCTCAATAATAGTGAACCTGTCATAGACGGCGTTGTTGTGAGCGGACCTACAAGAAAAAAAAAAGGTACACGCACCTCCTCGCGCTCCCGACCACGCATGGATGACGGTTCTGTGTTCTTGTAGTAGATATCTGTCCAGAGGTCCTTGGCGAGGGGCTCGGGCGATTGTTTGGCCTCTTCGACAGCCTGGTCAACCTTGGCCTTGGCTTCCTTGTCAAATTGCTGCCAGTTTCATGAAATGTAACGACAAGAAAGGGACGAAGAGACCTCAGCGCTACTTGAATCAAGCGAGACAGGTGAAAAAACGTACCTTGAGCTCCTGCTCGGTGGCGAGACCCCATTCCTCGATGTACCGTTGCAATCCACGGATCGGGTCCTGAGTGCTCCGCATCCGCTGAACTTCCTCACGCGTGCGGTAGGTAGTACCAGGGTCGGACATCCTATGAACGAAGTCGAGTGAGGAATGTCATACAAAACGGAGGGATACATACGAGTGACCACCGTAGCGATAGGTGACGAACTCCATGAGGAGTGGGCCGTTGCCTTCTACCACCCAGTTGCGAGCAAACTCGACGGCATGCTTGGACGCGATGATATCCATACCATTGACCTATGCATGCGTCAGTCATTGCGTCAACAATGAGTGAAAAGGGGGACGTACCTGGATACCAGGGATCTTGTCACCGCGGGTAAAGTACTCTGTGTTGGAGGAACTACGCTCGGCGGAGGTACCCATACCGTACTTGTTGTTCTCGCAAACAAAAACGCAAGGGAGGTCCCACAGCTTTGCCTATCGGCGCATACATGCTCAGTTTGTCACTCCAAAGGCCCTTGCGAGCTAGTTTACACACCATGTTGTATGCCTCAAAGACCTGGCCCTGGTTACTCGCACCATCACCGTACAAGGCAAAAGTGGCTGCTTTTTTGCCGAGGTACTTTTGTGCAAAGGCGAGGCCAGCACCGATCGGGACTTGGGCACCGACGATACCGTTACCACCGAAGAAAGACGAGGTGAAGATGTGCATGGAACCACCCTTTCCGTGGGACATGCCAGCCTGACGACCAAGGAGCTCAGCAAGGACACCTTTGATGGTGCCTCCACGCATTACTGCAAAGGGATGACAGCGGTAGGCGGTAATGACGCGGTCTTCGGGGGTGATTCCATATTCGAGACCAACAGAGACGGCTTCCTGGAATGCGATGGGTCAAACTGTCAAGATGACGATGACGAAGAGAGCTTACCTGTCCGATAGCGAGATGGCAGAAACCACGAATGAGCTTGGCTTTATAGAGGGTGTCGGCGGCCATTTCCATGCGACGCATGGTCTGCATGTCTTTGTACATTTTGAGCAGTTCGTCCTTTCGTACCTGAACTTCGAGGGAAGGTGGGTCGCATTTGTGGGTGCGGAACGAGTCTTGGTGAAGTTTGACGGTGAATGGTTGGGAGTGGTCGGTGATGGCGTCCTGCAGCAGCGTGGTATCCGCCGACGTGGTGATGGTCCGCGCAAACGTAGGCTAAAAAGAAAAAGGATGAGAGCTGCTTAGGGAAGGAAAAGAGAAAGATACGGACGATGCGACGTGCGATGGAGGGACGTATCCGAGCGAGGGAAGCCATTGCTGCAGGAGTAGAAGAACGAGAGGCTGCGACCCGAAATTTACCCAGCTCTGCATCGGGTTTCCGCGGAACGACTGCCTGAGGTCCCGTGCTACACAGCCACACACATTACGGCCCCCTTGCTCTCTTCGCAAACCAGCTTGCATGGCAGCGGCTACTCTGAGAGACAGAATACTTGTATCACTGTCATTTCCTCTACTAAGAAGAGCACTAATAATGCGAACTACAATGCACTCGACGCGCGAAAGCTACGAACCGTTGCAGAAGCGGGTCCGAGATGTAGTAAACGCGATGGTCTGGACTGGGCGGCGGGTAACGAAATAACGTGTATCTCTCCTGGCGCCGTCTTTTCGTTCAGCGGGAGGGGAAAAAAAAATTAAAAAAAGGCAGTAACGTTGCGGCAGAGTCCAGACCGTCGGAGAAATAGTTCGGCGCTCGATAACGTCGATCATAGCCGGTACTCGTCCGTCCATCGATGTACGCTGTGCTCGTCTTTTTTTCTTTTTTTCCACCTGGCACAAGTGCGGGGAAGTTGGTTTATATGGGTGCAGGTCCAGAAAATAAAATAAAATAAATGAAATCAGCTGTAAAGCACCGACTACGGACAGTTTACGGCTGTTTGGGCTGAGCTGGGTTTGGGCTGCAAGATTAATAAATTGTCTTGGGACTCGTGCTGGGATGCAAGTCAACCCAGCCAGCGCCCAGCCAGTTTGTTTCTTTGCTCAGATACGACGGAGCCCTCTGGATCCCCACCTCCTCCCTCATCTCCCGTTCCAGCCCCGTCCCGCCCCGTCCCGACTTTCGGCTCGGCAGATTGACGAGATAGTCGAGAATGGATCCACCATCGCAAGGCCCGCCCTACTCCGTACGCCAACAGTTGTTCCATTCGTCGCATCTTCCGCCTCCTTCACAGCTCCATCTCCCACCCGTAAACGCTTCCCGCTCCAACATCAATACCCTACCGCCACTTAACTCACCCTCAACCCGGGTGTCCCCATACGGCCACCGCCATGCATCACCGCCGCCCTCCTCCTCTCTCCCGTGGCCTGCTACGATGCACCGCACCTCCAATTCACGCGACGATGCCCTCCCCGCGCCGAGTTCGCTCCATCACTCGCAAAGCATTCATCCCTATAGCCAGCCCGGGCCGAGACCCGCAGAATCGAGACAGATGAAGCGCGAACAGCTTCCCCCGCCACAGCCTCCCCCGCCTGGACCGTCAAAGGATGTGGACGATAACATGCCCGCCACCTGCGACTTTGTGAAGAAACTGTACAAGTACGTGTTCACTGTGCGATCCACCGGCCCCGACGCCTCATGATCGGTCGTCTAGGATGCTCGAGGATCAGTCCTTTGGCCATGTCGTCTCGTGGGGCCCTAACGGCGATTGTTTTGTGGTCAAGGTATGCATGGTCGATTCGTTATCCTGATATCTGACTGCGTTTCTCAGGACATGAACGAGTTTACAAAATCGATCCTCCCTCGCCTGTTCAAGCATTCGAATTTTGCGTCGTTTGTGCGGCAACTGAACAAGTACGACTTTCACAAGGTGAGCCGATCATGTATCTACGCCCGGGGAATGTCGCTTCCTTCTTTCGTCTGCTTCCATAACGATCATGTGCAAAACGGCGCCAGATCGAGCTTCTTTTTTGCAGTCAGGTGGCGGCTTCTTTGGGACCCCCTATCCAGACTCCCCAACCGGAATATTCTTCCCACGCTGACATCGTTCTAGGTCAAGAACACCGACGACGCCCAGTTTGGCGAACACTCCTGGACATTTCGCCACCCCGATTTTCACATCGACAGACGCGACGCCCTCGAAAACATAAAGCGCAAAGTCCCTGCCGCCCGAAAATCCGCTCCAAACAACAATGTCCCCTCCTCATCCCTCCGCTCCGTATCAGCGGGCTCCCCGGATCCAGCCACCATGGGCGAAGTCGAGTCACTGCACGCTCAGACGACCACCTTGGCTTCGCACACCAACGCTCTCCAGAACCAGACGACCGCCCTACAATCACAGTCGAGTACCCTCCAGTCCCAGACCGCCTCCCTGCACGCCCAGTCCGCCGCGCTCCAGACAATGTCAACCGGTCTCCAAAACACTGTCTCCGCGTTACAGCAGCAGATCGCATCACTCCAGGCCCAGAACGACACCCTCCGTGCACAAGCCGGGAGGTCGGAAGAGCGGATGCGCGGCCTCGAGCGGAGCTATCGGGATGTCCTCGGTGAGATGGTCAATTTTCAAAAAAACATGGCGCAGCAAGATGGGTTCATGCAGGCCTTGATTCAATATTTTTTAGGGATCGAGGGGGGTGAGTCAGTCGCCCGTTCGCTTTTTTCTCCCCCTTTTTTTTTTCACGGGCGTCTCTACATCACGCTTGCCTTGAAACAAACCGATCCACTGGCATTAGCCTTGTATCAGCCAAGGTCGGAGCACATCGCCCGAGCGTACGCGAGTCGTATGGTCGTGGGTGCCCTATTGTTGGGTTACACCGGAGGGTATGCCACGCTGGGCTTTGTCTAGCACACTCCTCGTTTTGATTCGCGGTCGTTCCACTTGCGTATACTAACCCTCGTCTTGTCATGTCAGCGAAGCACAGAGATAGTATGGCCATGCCGACTGCTACTGGACCACCTACGCTTGCTGGCCCGTCGTCCGTGCCCCAACCAAAAACACCCGTTGTGCCCCCTGCGCCCCCAAATATTACCCACAGCATGACCCCTAGCACGCATCCTCCCCAGTCCCTGTTCGCAACAGGCACTGGAAATGCGGCGTCTGCAGCAGCATCCCTCTTTGCTAATCCCCAACCTCAACCGAGTCCGTTTCTGCAGCCCTTGCACATAACTTCACCAGCTCCACCACCCCAATCATCGTCATCTTCCTCGTTATTGCAAGCACTAGGGCGCGGGCAGAGCCAGAATCAACCGAGTCAGGGTGCCAGTCAAGCTTCGCAAAGTTTGAATCCACAGATACAATTCTTACCTGCGCAAGAAGCGCAGCGAGTCCTCGGGCTTGGCGAGCACCCCGATCCGGGCGCGATCGCGCGTGCAAGTCTCGCGCAGATGAACGAGATGTCGCGACGCGCTGAGAGCGGGTTGTCCTTTCGTTCAAGCACGACTGCAAGGTCGCCGTCGTCGAACGGGACAGACGTGACTGCCATATCGGGCCGAAATGCCCTGTCGCGGATATCCCAGATACATCTGCAGATGCACAATCCTGGGACGTCGCCCGGCGACGAACCGTTTATACTCCCGCCGGAGGTATGGGAACCGCCTGCGCAGAATGCCCATGAGGGTTTGCAGGTGTTTACGCTTGGGCATCTGTTGCCCCGGAGTAACGTCGAGGATGGGAATGGGAATTGGACGTTTCCAGGCGAGGAGGGTTCAACTGGATCCAGATCTAGGTCGACGGCGCGCGGGGGAGACGCTGTAGGTGGTGGCGTTGGCGGGGAGGACGAGAGGTATGAGAAGGAGGAGAGCCCGGGGCCAGAGGAAGTCGTGCAGCCGACGCCTACGAACCCGTCGAGCGGATCGACATCACCACCATCTGCTTCGTCGTCCCCGTCGTCGTCCTCGGGTACGGGGAGCCATAGGAAGCTACGCGTGCGTCGGTCGACGTTCGTCCCCGGGTGGGCGGTACCGCCGCGTGTGTTGCTCGTAGACGACGATGCAGTGAGTCGACGATTGAGCAGCAAGTTTTTGCAGGTGTTTGGGTGTGCGATCGACGTGGCTGTGGATGGGGTCGGCGCGGTCACCAAGATGAATTTGGAAAAGTATGACTTGGTGTTGATGGTGCGTCTTCACACGCGCTCTCTCGTCGGTACTGATGTGTCGGTCATAGGACATTGTGATGCCGAAGATGGACGGAATATCGGCCACATCATTGATAAGGCAGTTTGATCATATGACGCCCATCATCTCCATGACGAGCAATTCGAAACCGAGCGAGATCATGACGTATTATTCGTCTGGGATGAATGATATCCTTCCGAAACCGTTTACAAAGGAGGGTCTGCTGGACATGCTCGAGGTACGTTGGTATCGCTCGGTCTCGGATTGGATCAATATCTGACGCTTGGTCTTCATTCAGAAACACTTGATGCATCTTAAAGTGATTCAACAGATGTCGAAGGTACCGAGGCCGCCGGTGGGTGTACCGCCCTTGTCGGACGGGGGGGTCAACGAAGCACTTGCGGTAGGCGCTGCGGCTTCATCCTCGTCAACGATGTCAAGTTATGACGACGATGGACGGATCAATCCGTTGGCGGGCATGGGCCTCTCGGACGAGCGGTATCAAGCAATTCTCAAGGATCTCGTGAGCGACGAGAATCTGATGGGGGTCGGTGTGCCCGAAGGGTTTACTACATTCGAGGGTATGGAGGTGGGTCTCGATGTCGGTGTCGGTGTGGGCGTGGGTGAGAAACGGGGGTTGGACGAGGATGCGAGGGAGCTCCGGGAAGGAAAACGGGGCCGGTTTGAGGTCTTGGATTGAACCGTGCGTCGTCACGTTTGGGTTGTGTGCAGGGGAGAGTGGTCGACTGATTCACTTGTGCACAGATGACGGATCTATCACGACGATGTGACGTAGTCCTGTGCGTGCAGTACGGTATACCCGGTGTCGACGCCATGCCCCGATGTTTCGATGCGTCCTCTTTTTACGCGCTTTTTTTAAATGCATTGTTGTGGACGGACATACATCACAGCTCCTTCATGCCCTGTATGCTTCACTTGAATGTTTGTCTCTCTTTGTAGGTTATTACCATACACGAAGTCGCGACGTCGAATGATGATATCGATTGTTTTTTTTGCCCTCATTCTGGGTGGACACTCTTTTCTCGATGCGCCCATTGGGCATGTCGAAATGTCCACATCACTGTCATCGTCGTTGGTCGAGAATGCAAGTCACATATGAAAATCAGCAACATTGGTCCCGCACACATGGGTCGAGCCCAGCCAATCGCAAGGCAAACCCTGGGGCCCAAACGTTCGTCCCCATGTCTTGAGAGTGTTGCTCCAATGCGGAGCGTCTTCACAACGCGCTATAGTAGATAGATGGCTCTGGGAGTAGCGATCGACGTGATATGTATCACGCTCACTAGGGCGTTGGAGGTGTGAAGCAGCATATATGGCAAAGAGATGAGTTCGTGGTCATGGTCAAAGTTATAGGGTTTAATGGGTCCCTCTCGTACGTACAATGCGGCATAGTCTCTTGCCCAGTCAACACGTGATCTTCACGTGATGCGTGAAAGCGCGACTTTATAGGTAGCACACGTCCTCTTTACTTCTATACTCAAGTCCCAGGAATCTCAATGTCTTTCACGATGGGCACCGAAGATGCAGATACTCAGTCGCCCCATGTAAACGCGCCACATACGGCCTTTGCAACTCCTCATAGCAGAGTGTCATATTCCTACGACTACGTGATCGATAGCGGTGTCAAGTGCGTTCCACTCCGACGTCGGCTCACGATCTTCTCGACTGACCACCACAGGCCCAATGATGTTAGGTCGTTCCTCGAGGTGGACATCAGGGCGACCAAGAATTGCGAACTTGACCACTTTCTGAGGCACATGCTGCTGACCGTTTGGGAACAAGACGACCCAGGCAAGCACCAGGATAACGAGTCCGACCTCTCTGATAGGCTCCTGAGGGAAGTTCTCACAAAGATGGTGAGTATCTGCAATACCACGCCGCAGGAGAGTGCAAGTACTGCGGCCAGAATGGATAAAATTTACAATGCTTTAATCAATTAGTGCGTATTCAAGTCTTTGCGATGGAACTCGGCTCATTCCCTCGAAGCTGTAAAGCAACGGGGGAGACTGATCGCTACGCACCCTTTGTTGAAGCCTTCAGTGGTGTATTACGCGAGATCAAGGAAGTCACTGTCTCAGGCATCAAACGATGCAGCTCCCTCGACCCTCTTCTCCACAGGAACGACGCTGCGCGCATCACTCAGACGTACACTACGGCTATGTCGACACGGAAACCTGACATTGTCATGGTTCCTTTGACCGCTGCGCAACGGGCTGCGAGCGCTGAATCTTCCATGTCCTGGAACGACATAGCAGAACAGAAGGCAACGAACCGTCCGTCGAAACCCGGGTTTCGCTGGTCGGATGTTCTTTCAGTCTTCGAGTTCAGGTGGACTGAGAAAGGCTTCGTAGAGGAGGAACTGACAAATATCCGGACCCGTCAAGACGTCAAGCCCCGCCCGCATGAGGTGAAACTCAAGCACCTGACAAAAGAACAGACCACCGAGCGGCCTGGCGATGCCACGGAGGATATCAGTAAATCATTTGAATCGTGGCGAGGGCTGGATGAATCCATGACTGTGCTGCTGTCACAGTCGCAAGCGACGATCAGCAACCGGAGTCTGGCAACTCCCGCAAGCATGCATCGCAGGACCCTAACGGATTTGGTGCAAACAAGCGAAGGAAAGTTAACACCGACGATGGTGCGCAGAGGTCGATTGTTTTTCAAGGCGAGAACGACGAGGAACCGCTGTTGATGAAGGAGGTTCTGACCCAAATGGCTGACTACGGTGTTGAGATGTTTGCGGCCCATCTGGGTGCCGCATTCATGATCAATCATATCGTTATAGGTAAGTACTGCACACAAAACTATATTATCGCATTTCATTCGTTCTTCACTGTTCAGACGATGTTCTGTGGATTTGGTATTATGATCGTGAGCACCCTGTCCAATGCGCCGGTTTCAGCTTCATCAAGGACCTACCTCGTTTCATGGTCCTGTTGTTTGTGTATCAGAGGCTCTCGGAACAAAATTGGGGTCGGTCCCCCGCTTTGGAGCAAGGTGCTCTTGAATTCACGGATAGCGAGGCACGAAAGATCAAGCTCAGGTTGAAATTGGACGCGCCAAACCGAATTTGCCACTCTGGCCTCAACGGGCGAGGGACCAACCTTGTACCGGTCGACAGCCTCGAGATCGATGGCGTTCAGGTCCCCCACGAGTTGGTAGCCAAAATTTACTGGCCCGAGAACTACCGCCAGAAGGAGCATGAGATTTTGAAAGTCGCCGAGGAACTTGGGAAACGAGAGGGATACCCCAACATAACAGGACATTTGCCGAAGGTTCTGTGCTCCTGCGTGCTTGGTGGCGACACGTCGGTAATCAGGAAGCGGCTCAACATCGATGACACAGAGTCCAAGGGTCACACTCTCTATCTCATTGTCTTTGACAGATTATACTCCCTGCAAGAGCTGATTTGGGAACGGCGAGGGGCAGGTAGAGCAGTGGTGGATGTGTGGTGGCACTGCGTGCTTTGTGAGTACTTTGGGGATTTCCGAGGACACCCTAACTACTTTTTAGGTCACTATGACCTGTGGAGAGGCGGGGTACATCATCGGGATATCAGCGAACGGAACCTAATGTTTCGCAGAACGGCACCAGAGAGCTACTGTGGTGTGCTGAACGATTTTGATCTGGCGGTGGTCTTTGGACATGACCGAACCATGGGCACGGAGCGCACCGGCACTCTGCCGTTCATGGCGCTTGACCTCTTGCAGTCCATCGTCGACAATACTCCTTTCACCCACCACTACGAATTCGACGCGGAATCGTTCATCTGGACACTTGCTTACGTCTCGCTCCGGTACGATCGTGCAGGGAATGTAAGCCACGGTGCTGGCGGGAGTGAGGTGAAAGACTGGCGGCAAGCGGCACCCAAGGCGGTTAGGAATGCCAAATCAGGTTTTTTGGCGTGCTTGGGTAACAATCAGACCATCAATCTCCCGGAGAACAAGCCTGGTTGGGCGGTGGCATTCGAGTGTCTTTCCGGACTTTCCGATTTGCGGCATGGGCAAGATGCGAGGAGGCGCCGCAAAGAGTTTGTTCTCGATGTTCTTTCCGCAGACCAGGCTTTTGAAGTTATGCTGCAAGCACCTCATGCAGCAGCGCTCGTGAAGCTGGATGGGGCACCTCTGTAATTTTTCTGAAAGTAGTCGTATACGGTAGAGTTATAATTAATTGCAGTTCGCCATGCATCCCAATCGCGCCTGGGATCTGGGCCCCAGCGAAAACCGCGGAGTGCGCGGTGCTGGAGTGCAGGGTATTATGCATAAGCGCAGCTACCCGCATGAAGTGCAGCGGGTGCTAGCGATCCACCTCAAGCGTCCCGCTCGAGCGGTTATCCAACCCGGCAAGCCGTTAATGCTGGTCGCCAATGGTGCCGCGCTATCGCTGGGCGGCTTCAGCCAGCGCCCCTGCCAGCAAGAAGATTTATCCAATGGCACCGGAGTTTCAGCCTCATTCTGTGCTTTTCACTGGGGCTCAAATCTCAGACATGATTGGGATGCATGATGAACTACAATTACTCTATTGCGTACGACTACTTTCAAAAAAATTACAGCTCACCCAGCCTCGCGAGCGCTACTGCACGAGGTGCCTGCAGCATAACTTCAAAAGCCTGGTCTGGGGAAAGCACATCGGGAACTAGCTGCTCAGGTGATTGTTTAAGACGCAACTGTTCAAGGCGCTTCGTCTGCCGCGCGTAGCGCAAATCGTAAAGTTCGTAAAGACACCGCAATGCCACTGTCCAAGCAGGCTTGTTCTCCGGGAGATTGATGGTCTGACTGTTGCCCAAGCACGCCAAAAAACCTGATTTGGCATTCCTAACCGCCTTGGGTGCCGCTTAACGCCAGTCTTTCACCTCACTGCCGCCAGCACCGTGGCTTGCATTCCCTGCACGATCGTACCGGAGCGAGACGTAAGCAAGTGTCCAGATGAACGATTCCGCGTCGAATTCGTAGTGGTGGGTGAAAGGAGTATTGTCGACGATGGACTGCAAGAGGTCAAGTGCCATGAACGGTAGAGTGCCGGTGCGCTCCGTGCCCATGGTTCGGTCATGTCCAAAGACCACCGCCAGATCAAAATCGTTCAGCACACCACAGTAGCTCTCTGGTGCTGTTCTGCGAAACATTAGGTTCCGTTCGCTGATATCCCGATGATGTACCCCGCCTCTCCACAGGTCATAGTGACCTGAAAACTAGTTAGGGTAGGGTGTCCTCGGAAAAAAAAAGTACTCACAAAGCACGCAGTGCCACCACACATCCACCACTGCTCTACCTGCCCCTCGCCGTTCCCAAATCAGCTCTTGCAGGGAGTATAATCTGTCAAAGACAATGAGATAGAGGGTGTGACCCTTGGACTCTGTGTCGTCGATGTTGAGCCACTTCCTGATTACCGACGTGTTGCCACCAAGCACGTAGGAGCACAGAACCTTCGGCAAATGTCCTGCTATGTTGGGGTATCCCTCTCGTTTCCCAAGTTCCTCGGCGACTTTCAAAATCTCATGCTCCTTCTGGCGGTAGTTCTCGGGCCAGTAAATTTTGGCTACCAACTCGTGGGGGACCTGAACGCCATCGATCTCGAGGCTGTCGACCGGTACAAGGTTGGTCCCTCGCCCGTTGAGGCCATAGTGGCAAATTCGGGTTGGCGCGTCCAATTTCAACCTGAGCTTGATCTTTCGTGCCTCGCTATCCGTGAACTCAAGAGCGCCTTGCTCCAAAGCGGGGGACCGACCCCAATTTTGTTCCGAGAGCCTCTGATACACAAACAACAGGACCATGAAACGAGGTAGGTCCTTGATGAAGTTGAAACCGGCGCATTGGACAGGGTGCTCACGATCATAATACCAAATCCACAGAACATCGTCTGAACAGTGAAGAAGGAATGAAAAGGTGATAATATAGTTTCGTGTGCAGTACTTACCTATAACGACATGATTGATCATGAATGCGGCACCCAGATGGGCCGCAAACATCTCAACACCGTAGTCAGTCATTTGGGTCAGAACATCCTTCATCAACAGCTGTTCCTCATCGTTCTCGCCTTGAAAAACACACAGTCACGGATTCATCCAGCCCTCAGCGCGATTGAAATGGCTCACTGATACCATCCATCTCGAGATCCTCCGTGGCATCGCCAGGCCGCTCGGTGGTCTGTTCTTTTGTCAGGTGCTTGAGTTTCACCTCGTGCGGGCGGGGCTTGACGTCTTGACGGGTCCGGATATTTGTCAGTTCCTCCTCTACAAAGCCTTTCTCAGTCCGCCTGAACTCGAAGACTGAAAGAACATCCGACCAGCGAAACCCGGGTTTCGACGGACGGTTCTTTGCCTTCTGTTCTGCTATGTCGTTCCAGGACATGGAAGACTCAGTGTTCGCACCCTGTTGTGCAGCGGTCAAAGGAACCATGACAATGTCAGGTTTCCGTGTCGACATAGCCGTGGTGTACGTCTGAGTGATGCGCGCAGGGTCGTTCCTGTGGAGAAGAGGGTCGAGGGAGCTGCATCGTTTGATGCCTGAGATAGTGACTTCCTTGGTCTCGCGTAATACACCATTGAAAGCTTCAACAAAGGGTGCGTAGCGATCAGCCTCCCCCGTTGCTTTACAGCTTCGAGGGAATGAGCCGAGTTCCATCGCAAAGACTTGAATACGCACTAATTGATTAAAGCATTGTAAATTTTATCCATTCTGGCCGCAGTGCTTGCACTCTCCTGCGGCGTGGTATTGCAGATACTCACCATCTTTGTGAGAACTTCCCTCAGGAGCCTATCAGAGAGGTCGGACTCGTTATCCTGGTGCTTGCCTGGGTCGTCTTGTTCCCAAACGGTCAGCAGCATGTGGCTCAGAAAGTCGTCAAGTTCGCAATTCTTGGTCGCCCTGATGTCCACCTCGAGGAACGACCTAACATCATTGGGCCTGTGGTGGTCAGTCGAGAAGATCGTGAGCCGACGTCGGAGTGGAACGCACTTGACACCGCTATCGATCACGTAGTCGTAGGAATGTGACACACTGCTATGATGAGTTGAAAAGGCTGTATGTGGCGCGTTTACATGGGGCGACTGAGTATCTGCATCTTTGGTGCCTATTGTGAAAGACATTGAGATTCCTGGGACTTGAGTAGAGAATGATGGGAGTAAAGAGGATGTATGCTACCCATAAAGTTGCGCTTTCACACATCACATGAAGATCACATGTTGAGTTATAATGACAATCCCAGTGACACACAGGGGATATTGATATTTTCACCATGTTTATAGTTCATTGAAAATGGCAAGTGATAATATGAAAATTTGGGCTCACATTTTTCATGTCTGAAAATTTCAAAATGGTATTGTTATGGAAATGTTTGGTGAAATATGCACTTTTGTGTAACACATCATGTTTATGAAAATGTCAAAGAAAACATTAAATTTAAGGAAGTCTTAAAGTTAATGAAAAACATTATCAATGCCTTTTCTAGTACCAGACAGCCAAACTTTTACGTTCACAGAAATGATAGCTGAAATATGTAATTTTGTGTTGTCTTTTTGGTGGCCAGGAAATATCAAAATTTTACATTCCTTTGAAAATATAACATTTTCAAAATGAGAAAAGTAATTGCACACTCATTGGATGCTCAGCAGGCACTCAGCAATCACTCAGTAGGCACTCAGTACCTGATTTGGCATGCAAGGAGAAGGTAATCATGGAGCTGCAGACCCCAAATAAATCATGCAATTTTTTTCTCACTGAGTGCACAATTCCAAACAACTGCTGTGCAACTCTTACCCAAAAGGTTATATATGTAGATGGGACCTAAGTACTGTCTGGTAAACCAGTTCTTATACAAATGACTTATTATGTGTATGTGATGAAACAGGGCAGTCAACTGTACAGTTGGATGACAATGGGGGTGGCCAGCATTAGGAATTGGAGTGGTCTTGGATAGAAGGGGGTGAATGATGACAGGAATTGTCTGAGCACAAACTCGCATAGAGGAACCACCTCAGGTGATGTCATCACTAGAGAAAAAAATTGCATATCAAAAAGAAAATCACATGATCTATTTGGAGTCTGCAGCTCCATAGGCAATGTGTGTATAGAATACCACACCCATATAGTTACAAATTGTTCGAGAGCCATCTCTCAGTAGTGTCCATGGTAGATATCACAACTTTCTTCATCACCTTGTGTATTGTGCCATTCTGTGGTGGAATGGTAAGAGAGGGGACCTGCACTGCAGTACTTGCAGATTTCTTCAAGGTGCTTCTGAAACCATGTTTTGTCATCAGCAGACCAATACCCAACATTCAATCCACATGATTTCCATGTTGATTGTTTAGGCCACCACTGTTATGATTGCTAGAGTAAATGGTTCCACTACAGTTGCAGTGCTACACAAAGCACTGGCAAAGATGATAAAGATAGAGCCAAGACCTTAGTTCCTCAACTGTTTTCAGTGATCAAGACAAGTGGTTAAAGCTAAGGGATCTTAGCCCAAACCACAAGCCTTTATATATTGTACAAGACAGTGCATAGACCAAGCTGTGTATGTGACAAACTACTATACATGGTAAGACTGAGAAGCCAATGGCAATCAAAAGGAAGAAAAGCAAACAGAGATTAAGTACATGAGATATAATGTCATAGTCTAGACTGATGATGTCATGAGCTGGTCTGGACCATTATATCATAGGCTCTGTCTAGATTCTGATCACATGTACTGTATCACAATCATGTGTGCTGAGTCACATGACCTTTGAAAGTGAAGGTTGAAGTCTGAAAGCATGGAAATAATATACAGTGGCTCAAAAAACTGTCTGCATGTTTGCATGTTTTACATTAAATATCACTCAATGCAATAACCCCTGATCCTAACCCTAGGCAGTGGGTGTATGAAATAAGGTACCCGCTCTTGGCCTTCTATTGGCCCAGGAATCAGGTAATATGGATAAGGTTTGATGGAATGTCAGCTATTTTAAAATGACAGGTCATGCGGACAGTTGTTTGACTTTACAAAAATCCAACTATCTAGTATTTGGTATGAGCTCCCTTGGCCTTGATAACTGCTTCAACTCTTCTAGGCATGCTTTCTATCCATTTGTGACACTGTTCCACAGAAATATTCCCCCACTCTACCACCACCCTTTCCCATAATTGATGAACTCCTGTAGGAGCACTATTATAAGCTGAGAGACATCTTTTGAGGTGATTCCAAGTGTGTTCAATGGGGTTGAGGTCTGGAGATTGTGCAGGCCAATCCAGAAGCTTGATTCCTTGCTCCTCAAACCAATTCTGGGCTCTTTTGGAGGTATGTTTGGGATCATTATTCTGCTGAAAAATGATATCATGTTGAGAAATTCAAGATTTCTCCATGTGTTATAGCAATTCTTCCTCTAGAATTTACACATACTGTTCACCATCCATCCTCCCCTCAACCTCACTTAAAGCCCCCACTCCATTGAACCCTATACCATCAGGAAATTTGCTCCAAACTTGACTGTACCTTTAACCTCTCTGGCAGTTAGGCCCTTTCTCTTCTTTTTCCACACATACACTCCTGTTCACCTGACCCAATTCTATTTATTTTGGTCTCATCTGACC